>APFE031752967.1:2642-17278 GCA_000404065.3 Pinus taeda
CCAGGCGAAGAAGGAGATGTTGAAGTAGGTGTCGAAGGGGTGGGGTCCACCTTCGGTTCAACAGGATGTTGAGCAGGTAGAGGGACTGATGTAGCATCAGCCGACACAGTAGGGACCACAGAGTTTGAAAATAGCCAAACTGGTAACCCGACAGTTAACCCTGGAAGGGTTAGTGTTGCCATATAAAGGGCACCAGCATTTCCAGCAGAAGGGAAACAACCAGCATTCCCATCAGGTGGGGAATTTAGGTTGATGAATCCCGGAAAGGTTGTCATATTAAGATGAAATCCTACTCAAGCTAGCGCACACAAGATCTAACTGGGTAATGTGATCGTGGCCAGATAAATTATTAAGACACTTGACTTGACCTTTTCATCTTTAAAGAGTCGAGAAAAGGACGAAACGATGACTCTAGTCTCCTTCAATTGTTTAATGAGCACGAAGTGACAAGATGCTCACTTACACCTTTTCTGTTAGACAGTCTGAAAAGGATCAAAAGCTGACTACTCTGGAAATCTAGGTAAAAGGGTTTGCCAAACAATCCGTAAAACTGCTTATACGCCTTAGCGACCAGAAGATCACCAAGGACTTCTTGTACTGCAGTCAATCTTCCCGAATGCTGTGTTCAGTGCATTACGGTTTGTAGGGCGGCAGACTCGGCTTCCTATGGATCAAAGGTTGCAAGCCTATAGGGGTCTCCCAATCTATACTCGACGGTACGTGGGAGCACAGTCCGTACTGGCACCTATCGTCTCACCGTGGAGGAATTACCCAACCACTCAATGATAAACTACCAGGCTTAACGACGCCGGAACACGTCTCTAACCTAGACCTCTAGAATGTGAGCGTTAAGTTTCAATGCGTTGTTAGGTTCATTGAATTAATTTTATGGTTTATCTTTGATTAAGTCTCAGTTTCCGGCCTTACCGTATGTGATCTCTTGAAATGTCCTAGATGCAACTACATGCGAGAATTGTATTCGTTTCGTTTGGATGAATTCTAGCTATAGAAGAGTTAAGAGGTTCACACAAACAAAACGATCCCAAAAGTCCTAATGCAGCTAACAACAAGAAAGGAAAATCTTTTCTTTTTCTTTTTTGAAAGCAAAAATTAACATAACATGCTAATTAATGAAAAGCAAAAAATCTTTTTCTTTTCTTTAAAAATGGTAAAATGCACTTAATGGATTTCAAGAGATATTCACAGTCAGATAATTCATTCCACAGAATCTAAAACCAGATCTGAAACATGAACAATAACCCAACAAAGCAAAGAAAAACTAAGATCTTCAAAGAACTACGTAATCTAAGTCCCAATGAAGTCAGGTAAAAACAAGCAAGCTAAAAGTGAGACACTGGCAGCATGAAATGTAAAACTGATACAACCATCAGAAGAATGTGGAAATCAAACAATAAAATGACTGGATCTGTAAATCATAAATCCAACAAGAGGCTCGATAACAAAGCCACAAAGGCCAAGATGTAAAATCGATGGACAAAGGCAAACAACTGAAAGATGGAAAGAACGACCAGCCAAATATCAGTCCACCGGACTTCCAGAAGGTATAAAAAGAGCAAAAAGACACAGACCCAAGCTTAAGAGACTGGCAAACAAGCTTAATTAAAAAACTTAACCAGTGTGGCGCGACTGTAAGTCTGCAACTCGCGCTAAACAGAGATTGGCGCGAGTTGTCTGAGAGCAACACGCGCCAACCAGCGCGACTGTTCAAAGAAAAAACGCGCTGGCGGAGTTTGCCAGGCAAAAAGACAGAACGGATGGTCCCAGGCTTAGCTTCTAGTATCTAGACAGAGCCAGCAAGTAAAAAAATAGCAACTCTAAACAAGAAAATTATTCAGACAAATAAACGAGGGAAAAATGACATGCAAGGCAAGATTGAGATTGTCCAATTCGTAAACTGAACCGGAGATCGACTGAAGTGGCGTTGATCTACTTCACTTCTGCATAGCATAAGTGTTTCGAAGGCTACCTGGCCGCTCTTCAGACTCCGTCCACAATTTACAAATCTAACAATACAAAAACAATCAACAAGCAAATCCCCAATGGAGTCGCCAAATTGTTGAACTAGTAAATCCCCTCTGCGGACAGAGGCGATCCCACTAGCCCAACACGGGTCTAGCAACAATCACACACGCTACACGCAGGTTCCTAATTGCATAATTTAAAGATCGATCAAAATGATCTACCTGGAATCCAACGCTATTTGTTATAGAAGAAACGCCACTCCCGTCCTTTAGCTTTGGCTGGTCACTATCCTTACGCTCCACGTACGGACACCTGCACAAACAAAGAACAATCCAACACAAGCATAAAATCCAGTACATGCAATTATATATCGGTCAGACAAGATATAACTCAAATATCATCAGAAGACACGTGAGTGGAACCATAATGATAGTCGTTCATTATTCAATTAAAGAAGAGAAGGATTACAACCAAAGAGGCCTGACGTTGAAATCTCGGGTCAGCAGCTAAACATGTCTTGCAAAGTGACCTCCTCTCTCAATATTCCGGCAGCATAACTCCTCTCTCAATTCTTACTATCAATCCAGCATAATCTTAGCTCACCTTAGCTCTTGCAAAAAACTAGTTGGTTCAATGCAGGGTGACAGTCATTTATAGATGGAGGAGGTGGAAATATTCATTGTATCCGGACACCTACTGAAGATTTGGCATTGTCCCAGAATAACCTTTGAACTGGGTTGTCATGGATGAAAAAGACGACACTCGACCACTTCCATGGGATTTTTCCCTAGAGAACTGCATGAGCAATGGAGGAAAAAACACTTCAGTGCGCGCTGGCCAAAAATCATGACCAATTTTGGGTGGCGCGGGCTTTGTTCTGTGACAGAGCGTCCATGGGCGCACCCTCTTTGGAGGAATTGAGCCATTGGCGTGGGCTAGACACTGTGGACCCGTGCTAATGGAAAAAGGGCATTTTTTAGGGCTAATCTTCAAAAGGTGTCTTCAGGGATTTTGAAGTTCATACTTAGGAGAATCCAATGCAAGTGTTTTTTAAGTTGTGTCACTGGTCACAGGTCCATAAATGTGTCCTCCAGTGTGCGAAAGCAGGGGTAACAAGGACGGTGACCAACGGTGACAAATTACTGCGTAACAACCTCCTATGGAGCAGATTTTGTAATCAGTAGTAGGCTCTGAACTAATGTCTTTCCTAGATAGATTCTTAGGTTTTAACCAAATTTTAGTACATCCAGATGACCAGCTAAAAACTACATTCAGGACAAAATAGGGCACTTATGCTTATCAGAAGATGTTGTTTGGACTGATCAAGGCTGGTGCTACTTTCCAGAGAGCCATGGATATAACCTTCAAAGGTTTGGTAAATAAATCAGTAGTGATCTACTTAGATAATATAACAGTATACTCCAAAAAGTGCAGTAATCATCTAAGAGACTCGAAACAGATCTTTGAACGTTGCCAAAGGTATGGAATTTCTCTAAACCCCAAAAAGTATTTTTTCACATTAAGTGAAGAAAAGCTCCTTGGATTCATTATTTCCAAAGCAAGAATTCATATTCACCCTGAAAGAATTAGAGAAATTTCTGAAATACCTTTACCACATAACAAGAAATCAATGCAATCTTTCCTAGGTCAAATAAATTTTGTTAAAAGATTTGTCCCTGACTTCTCAAGAATTGTTTTTCCTCTTCAATCCATGATAAAGAAAAATTATTTGTTTAAATGGGGACATTCAGAACAGGAAGCTTTTGCCTTGATAAAATAAGAAATTATTAACGCTCCATCTCTAGCAACCTGAATTTTTCCAATCATTTCATTTTATATACTTTTGCTTCCGAGAAATGATATGCAGCCATATTAACATAAGCAAATCAAGATAAGGCTGAAGCTCCAATCTGCAAGGAGATGAATTAAATTACTCAGATGTTGAAAAACAAACTTTTTCTATTTTCAAATCTATAAAACACTTCAGACCTTTTGTCCTCAAAACACAAACTAAACTCATAGTACTCTTCTCAGCGGAAAGATATATTTTAAGACAAAGGGACATAGGAGAAACAAGAGCAAATTGGGTCACTACCCTACAAGAATATGACATAGAAATTAAACCAGATAAAATTGTAAAAGGTCAAGGTTTTTGTAGGATTCTAGACGATGCTACAAATCTATCATAATTGCAGCATTCAGGTGACGATGTACAAATCTATGAGGTAAGTGTTATCACCCCAAGAAACTCTCCTAGGTTGTATCTCGGAGATGCTCGGGAACATTACAAACTTATCTAAATGTTGGAAATGGATGAATTGAAGGAATGATGCTTGTTCAAGCCAGAGAACAACTTCTACTATGCTTAACTCCAGACATGGGTGAACACCCCCAAGACTACAAGGCTTTAGACCACCAATTACTCACAGTTTGAGGATTAGGTGAGTATGGAGAATACTGACCCCACTAGCAGATGCACAGGACCCTGTGATGGCCAGCTGCAACCAGTAAATAGGTATGCAAATCTATTTCCTAATGCACAGATAGGATGACAGCTCTCTGGCACTAAATAAATAGAAACCTACATAACACATTCAATGATACATACTAGACTTCAACACAAAGGTGGGATGATAGCCCCTCTAATGCTAAATATCAAAGCACATGAACAAATGCATAACAGGCACAACCTAGAATAGAATAGAAGTGGAAAGTGAGCAATTAATAGCAAAAGAAGCTTGTATTAGCTGAAAATGAAGACTAGACGCTGCAAGTATCAAAGTAGTTACAATCTCCAAAAGTTTAACCTTACATCAAACAAAAACCATCAACCATTTCCCAGATTATATCTGTGTTCTGGGTATATATAGAGTTTGATTACAAAGATATTATGCAGTTCTATGCGTGGAGGGGTCATAATGGACCACCAATCGCTTTAACTCTCTGATGGAGTCTCTACTACAATCTGCTTGCTTTAATGAATGAATTTGATCTTTTCTGATACTATGTTGTCCTTCTCGAGTAGGTGGAGTGTAGTATGGAAGAAGTTCCATAACTGATAAATGCTCTAATCTGCTCGAGGCATGTCCTTTTTCTTCTCGGCCATTCTATTTCTTGAATGCAGTTGTCGGAGATGAAATGCACCGAGTGCTAACACTCGCCACCTTCGTCCTTCGGAAGCATGGTACAAGTCGAGGACACGAAGACTACATGGCGGACGAATGAGAACAACAGGAACAGATATTAGCCGCTGGATCAAGTGAATGGACAACAGCGATCTCTTAGCGAGAGGAATCAGGCGGAAGTGGGAACAAACAAACATGAGCCATCAGATCTCGAGCGGACAGATCCGATGACCATCGGGTGGGAGAGTAGCACAGGAGATAACGAGCGGGGATGGGTGAATGGGCGGTAAGCGGTATTGATTGCACCGCCTTTGGGAGTGAAATGGTAAAGGTACGCGGGCGAGCGATTCCATTTAGGCGATGACGTGTGGCGGATGGGACAGGATGAAAACCACTTCAATCGTGAGTTAAAGTGCGGGCAGCTTATGGGCGCGGGAGGTGCAAATGCCATTGGATTAAACGGATGGAAGGCGAAGATTGGTTTGTAGAAGATATCGGGAGATATGAGAGAAAAATGGGCGTGGGCCATTGGATTGGGTGATGTGTGATTGTGATCAGATCACATTGGAATATCGCATTGGCGGAAGTCAAGGGGTGAAGCCTTTATACACACATGGATGCGATTTGTGATAGTGATTAAATCACATTGGTGGAAGTCAAGGGAAAAATGGAGGCAACGGGGTGAAAGGGAGTAAGTGAGGTGAAGGAGAAGGAGGACAATAACTGGTGCAGACCTCTTTTGAGCAAGAAACCAAGGACCGAGCTTACTTCCACTCTTTGAAAATCAGCAACATGTAGCAGAGCTAATACTGGCTCCTTCTGGGGATGAGATCCTCCCTATGAGGTCTCAAGAACTACAGACCAATGCCTTCAATCAAAAAAATCTTAAAAACATTTGCCTAGTATTCCATTGGGCATGGAGTCTAATTAAGTCTACGCTAAAACCTGTAAAATAACATGCTTACAATCATTAAGGCTCGAAAACCTTAAACAACATAAATCTTCAAAAACTACCTATTTATTGGACCACCAAAATTATTCCCCCTTCTCTTGGCCGGCTTATCAGTCGGTTCATCAAAGATCTACAAAATTGGGTTGATTTGATCCTCTACCTCAAAGAGTTTAGGGCATTTGCTCTTATCAGGTAGAGAAGGTTTGAATTTCACCCCCTCTTTGTATGCTCTCATCCTCAGATATTCTTCGTGGAAGCTTTTGAGATCCAAAGGGGAGCTAAAGGAATAAGGAGTTGTATCAATCTCTGTAGCTGATTCTTCACTAGCAGTACTAGGTTCTAGACCCTCAAACTATGTATTCTCAACTAAAACCTTCTCTTGCAGAGACACATAAGAATTCTTGGGCTTATCTGATCTTGATGCTCCTTTCGGTGATGTTTTCTTTGATTTGACAATATTCTCAGGGTCAGGCACTGGGTTAGCTCGTGGTTTCTGAGGATTTCTTCAAGTATGCCTCACAAACTGAGCCAGGACTGTAATGTGGAGTCGCCAAAGGTTGGCCTTCCTCTAGTGGAGTCACCAGATAGATGATTACAACTAGAAATGTGTCCAAACCTTGTCTATCATCAATTTTGGAATTGTGTCGTCTCCCAGGGAAGTTGAGCTTCAATCTCCTCTCCCTGGCAACGACACCATTTAATGTTATCACCCCAAGAAACTCTCCTAGGTTGTATCTCAAAGATGCTCAGGAACGTTACAAACTTAACTAAATGTTGGAAATGGATGAATGGAAGGAATGATGCTTGTTCAAGCCAGATAACCACTTCTACTATGCTTAACTCCAGACATGGGTGAACACCCCCATACTACAAGGCTTTACACAACTAATTACTCCCAGTTTGAGGATTAGGTGAGTATGGAGAATACTGACCACACCAGCAGATGCACATGACCCTGTGATGGCCGACTGCAACCGGTAAAGTGGTTTGCAAATCTATTTCCTAATGCATAGACAGGATGACAGCTCTCTGGCACTAAGTAAACAAACACCTGCATAACACATTCAATGATACATAATAGAATTCAACACAGAGGTGGGATGACAACCCCTCTAATGCTAAATATCAAGAGCACATGAACAAATGCATAAAAAACACATCCTAGAATAGAATAGAAGTGGAAAGTGAGCAATTAACATCAAAAGAAGCTTGTATTAGTTGAAAATGAAGACCAGACGTTGCAAGTATCAAAGTAGTTATAGTCTCCAGAAGTTGAACCTTACATCAAACAACAACCATCAACCATTTCCCAGATTACATTTGTGTTCTGGGTATATATAGAGTTTGATTACAAAGATATTCTATTGTTCTATGTGTGGAGGGGTCATAATGGACCACCAATCGCTTTAACTCTCTGATGGAGTCTCTGCTACAATCTACTTGCTTTAATGAAAGAATTTGATCTTTTCTGATACTCTGTTATCCTTCTCGAGCAGGTGGAGTGTAGTATGCAAGAAGTTCCATAATTGATAAATGCTCTGATCTGCTCGAGGCATGTCCTTTTTCTTCTTAGCCATTCTATTTCTTGAATGCGGTTGTTGGAGATGAAATGCGTCGGGTACTAACACTGGCCACCTTCGCCCTTCGGAAGCATGGTATAGGTCGAGGACACGAAGACTACACAGTGGACGAATGAGCACGACGAGAACAGATATCAGCCGCTGGATCAAGTGAATGGACCACAGCGATTTCTTGGTGGGAGGAATCGGGTGGAAGTGGGAATAGACAAATTCCAGCCGTCGGATCTTGGGCAGATAGATCCGACGGCCATCGGGCGACAAAGTATCATGGGAGATAACGAACGAGGATGGGCGAATGGGCGGTAAAAGGTATTGATCGCACCGCCTTTGGGAGTGAAGTGGTAATGGTACGCGGGCAAGTGATTCCATTCAAGCGATGACGCATGACGGATGGGACAGGATAAAAACCACTTCGATCGTGAGTTAAAGTGTGGGCAACTTATGGGTGCGGGAGGTGTGAATGCCGTTGGATTAAACAGATGGGAGGCGGAGATTGGTTTGCAGGAGATATCGGGAGATATGAGAGTGAAATGGGCGTGGGCCATTGGATCGGGCAATGTGCAATTGTGATAAGATCACATCGCAATATCGCATCGGTGGAAGTCAAGGGGCAAAGCCTTTATACACACTTGGATGCGATTTGCGATAACGATGAAATCGCATTGCAATATCGCATCAGCGGAAGTCAAGGGAAAAACGGAGGCAGCGGGGTGAAAGGGAGTAAGCGAGGTGGAGAAGGAGGATGATAACCGGTGCAGACTTCTTCTGAGCAAGAAACCAAGGACCACGCTTACTTCCACTCTTTGAAAATCAGCAACATGTAGCAGAGCTAACAATAAGCCTCAACGACACAGAATCAAGGTATGCCGATATCATATTTTACTTGAAAAATGGATATGCGCCAGCCTAATTGAATTACACAAAGAAAAGAGCCTTAAGATTAAAAGAAAGGAAATATCAGACTGTCAATTATGTGCTTTTCAGAAGAAATTATGATTTTGTTTTACTTAGATGTCTTGAAAAAACTGAGGCAGAGAAGGTGTTGCAGGAAATTCATGATGGACCCGCTGGTGGTCACTTTGGCGGTGACACTATGACACATAAAATCTTTCACGTCGGCTATTACTGGCCAACTTTGTTCAAAGATGCACACAATTATGTAAGAAGATGTAAGGTTTGTCAAACAGCTGCCGGAGGATAGAGAAAACCCGCGCTACCATTACAACCCGTCAACATCAACCAACCATTTGAACAATGGGGATTGGATGTAATAGGTGAGATCGTTCGTCATTCTTCTAAACAACATAGATACATTCTTACAGCCACTGATTATTTCACCAAATGGGTAGAGGCAATCCCACTGAAGGTATCCAATTCAGAAATTATTATTGAATTTATAGATTAATTTATCATCACTAGATTTGGCTTACCATCTACTTTAATGTTTGATAATGCATCTTATTTTCAGGAAATGCTATGACAGAATTTTCTCTTAAATGAGGTTTTAAACTTAAATATTCGACAAATTATTATCCCCAAGGAAATGGACTACCTGAATCCACAAACAAAAATCTCATCACGATCATTAAACGTATTGTTGACCAAGGCCAAAAGAACTGGCATAAGTCATTAGTGTTTTCTCTATGGGCGGATCGAATAACTCAGAAAGCCTTCATCAACACTTCTCCTTTTTAATTGGTCTATGGGAAAGAAGCAGTCATACCAACAAATGTAGCCATACCCTCCCTAGCCTTAGTTCAACTCATTGGAGAAACTCCTTCCTCATCTATGCAGGTTAGACAATTACAAATTCTTAAGCTTGAAGAGGAAAGGGAAAAAGCCACGACCACACATTCACATCATCAGCAATTAGTCAAGGCCTCTTTTGATTCAAATTTTGTAGCATCAAAATATTTCCAACTTGGAGACCTAGTATTAAAATGGGATAAAGCCCATGAAGAGAAAGGTAAGCATACCAAGTTCCCACAAATGTGCCTCGGCCCATTTCAGATTGTGGAACAGTTAAGCCCACCAACTTTTTTGCTACAGGATTTAGCAAGTAAGAGAGAATCTCTACCTGTTAATGGATAGGTCCTAAAGAAATACTTTCCATAGAACATTATCTATTCTATTCACTATATATTATTGCCCATAGTTAAAAAATTTATTAGAAATAATAATACCAATTCAAAAGCATACAATTTTGGTTTTACTAAGGATAGTCTCTTTTTAATTTTGACTTTTCGCTTGTATAAGTAAATATTTTTATGAAAATAATCTTCACATATGAAATGTATAGTTAAGTTTGATTGCTTTTAAATTGATTGTCTTCCTCCTTAATTATCTGATTTTGATGAAACTTAACTTTGAAAGAGAAACTGCTCCTTTATATCAGTCTAGAAAAGTATCTATACAAAGCAAAGTCTCTCTCCAGAAAGGCATCTCTAAAAAACTCTACAACTATTTTCTAGAACCTCTTAAAGGGCCAATGATCCTCTCCAATTAGTCAGTTTTCATTTTTTAGAATGTAATTCTAAAATATACCTGAACTTAAGGGATAAGAGGTCTCATCAAGCGCTGGCTTACCATGATCAGAAGATTATAACTGAACTGACATTACCAAAACTGCATACCAAAACAGGGTAATGGCTTATGATTATAATAATCAAAAGACAAAGGGTCTCATCATGAACCAGCTTGTTTAGTTAAGTTACGAATCAAGTGAATGGCATTGTCAATATTGGTCACCAAACCAAGACATTGTCCTTTAGGAAATACAGATGAAAAGTTGAAGCAACAAATAAATTACTCCAGAAAATAAAGAAAGCAATAAGTATACTTACGAGCTTATCTTTAAAATTGCATTTTGATTTAAGTGGAATACTAGGTCATTGCTAGTTAAAAGGTAACCCTGTCGAGGCTATTAATGCCTACTAGTAGCAGAGGCTCTATCTACGACAATGGAGTAAACCAAAAACCAATCTGGGGAGAAACTCATGGATTTATATTTAAAAAACCAAGACAAGACTGATGTAGACAATGTTACTTTTTATAAGAAAAGAATAGTCAAAAGAATGGTAGTTAGGCAGATGATTGTTTTATTATGAAAGAAATAATTCTTACCTTATATTCCATATAATCTGTTTTATTTTCAAAACTATCTTTATTTTGGAAGTTTTATAAATTTCAAAAAACTCTCAAAGATAACTGGTTCTTCCAAGTGAATCGCCAATTGTTGTGGTATTCAACAACCCCCCATTTGTTAATAATAGTAGTTAAAGTTACATTAACTAAATGGGGACACTTTAAATATTTTCATTCAAAAAACAAAACTTAGCATTTAGTCATTTCTTTTTTTTTAATAAAGAAAAAATAACAATCAAAAGCTTTTTGGGAACTACTAAAGACTTACCTTTTCATATATAGCACATCTAAAAACCCACTAAAGGGCCTTTCTAAAAACCTCCCAAAAATCAAGCAAAGCATTTGAAATAAGGGATTCATGTTCTAAATTATTGTAAAATCCGATGAAAACGGAAGTCCTTAAACTTTTTAGGCTTAAAGTCTCGCATCGCATAACACAACCCATAAAGAGTTCTCTCTTAAATATGATATAGCAAGGTTTAAGAGTTGCGAAATCATGATGGCACTTTGGCTTTTATCGCATCGCATTTCAGGTATTCAAGCAAATACCTTATACTTACCATAAGCCGATATTGTGATATGTGATTCATGCCAGAACCCACACCGTAAAATTATTAAAGGCAAATATTTCGAGTCCATCAAATCTATTGCCTAGAATGGCCTAGTAATTAACCATACGTGAAACAACTAATGGACAGCTCACATATTGCATCTCGTAGACACACGACAAGTTGTAAGAATGCTAAAAGGCACACCTTGCAATATTGTGATCTACGATATTGCTTCACAAATCACACAATCGCTAACATCGCAGTATAATGGCTCGCCACCCTAGAAACTTTCAACCTGTTTTTCAACGCAAACATTTATGAGCAATAAAGCTAAGGGATAATGAATCATTAATGGGCAGAGCAGAGTGTTGAGAACAATGGGGAAGAAAGGCAAGACTGTAGACTCTAAGAAGACAGAGATGACTCCCCTGTTCACGGACACCACATGTAGCAAAGAGGGAGGAACCTCTACATGGAAGACTATGTACAACATACTGGAGGAGGAACAACCGAGGATTATGGAAAAAAAATGTTACAATTCACGATCGAGATTCCTTAGATGCTTCCATGCTAGAGACGACTTGCTCGTTCTTGCACCGCATAGCTTCTCGGCAAAGATAATCCCTTATATCGATATGGTAAAATGGGTTATCGATGAAGAAGATATTTCAGACAGACAATTAAGGACAAGAAGCCAAGGGGTCATCATATCTGTTACCTCGGACAATTTACGGCTTATTTACCACCTACCAGAGCCACAGGTCATCTACAACAGGCAATTTGTAGAAACGTTTGTTAAATAAAATAGCAACCCAGTGGATTGCACCCATGCCTGGTCAAATAATGGAGAGAAAATCAAGAAAGACAAAAACGGTATTTACACTACTGCATCTATTTGTCCCCCTTATAGTTTTGTTGCGGCTATGTTATGTTGATTGTTTGGCAGAACTTATAGTACCAATTTCTCGCCGGATTGGTTGTTGTTAATAGAAGCAGTCATTAACACAACTATCATGAATTGGGCCCAAATCTTGTAAGATAATTTAGCAAAAACAATTATCGAGTATAGAAGGAGAAGAAGCATTGCTTCGAGGGTTTACCCTCCATTTTTTATGAGCGCCTATGTTATGGATGCTATTTGTTTTAGTTCAAAGTTACCCATCAAGGGATGGAAATGCACTGTTTAGAATCCACTTACCATTCACGTGTACCATAAGGTCATGTGTGAATCCAATTTTCAACCACATTTTTTCAAGATTTTCCATGGAGTTATGCTCCCCATTTACAAGAAGCTATAAAATCGAGATGCCCCCAGATTTTCCCAAGAAGCTGAAGTTGACATCCTCCGAGTGGCCAGATGGTTTGGAGAGGAGGCATTTACATATATCAGAGTTTTTGGTAGCATCACCTCCCCCAACATCCTCCCATACTATGTTCCAGATAAATTGATGGCTAGGGAGATAGCCTACCAAACAACTTGTGAGGGGGGAATGAGCCATACATTGAAAGAGTCAAAGAAGGCCATTTGGCTTACATTCCCTATACAGTGCGAAGAATGTGTACAACACAACCTAGGACATGCATTCAAAGAAGTAGAGAACATGCTATCTCTACAATTACCCAAATTCCCTAGACGGTAATATGACCCATTTGGCACAGTCAAGAATTTCACCACCATGGTGAAATAAAAGTACTCACCAATGAGGAGGATGCTTTTGATGATATATTTTTGCAGAAAAAACACCTTTTCAAAGGTGAAACATATGGCCCAACTGTTTTTTGACCATGAAGATCTAGAAAAGTTTTACAGTTACTGAGAAAGAAGGTTGGGAATGGTCCCATTAGACCAATTGTTAATTGAACCAATAAGGGAGCCTACTCCCAGTGTGACTGTAGAAGGTGACTCCAAAGAAAACTCCAAATCTGATTCAGGATCAGAGTCTCAAGGAAAATCTATCGGGGAATCATGACATTCATCATAGAACAACAAAAGGAGGAGCATCGAGGATACAACCCAATCTACATAGAAGATAGTTGAACAAGCTTCAGCTAGTAAGTAGGCTGAAATACCTACTACCTCTGCACAACCAATAAAACCCAGTGTAATTGATTTAGAGGAAGAGTTGGATAATTTTAATAAAAGCCTTAATATAGAGGAATAGGTGCCAGAGCTACAAACACTACAACACAAGACAGCTCTGGAAATTACAGTGGAAGAAACTGCAAATGAACCAGAAGTAGAGCATACCCCTGTTACCCCCACCTCCGAGATAATTCTAAAGATTGAAGAAATACCCCCTCTTGATGTTGTGTGTGGAGCATGATTTTTCAGAGGTCTTTGTTTCAGCCAGATATATACCCCAGGAAGTTTGTACACCCCTCCATGCAGGGGGGACTTGTCCCCCCCGCAGGGGTCCAAGGGGGCTGATCCCCCCCCATCTGGGGGGTCCGGGGGCCAGTGGTCCCCCGAGGGGGGCTCGGGGGCAATGCCCCCAAAGCTAAAAATAGATGTAAAATTGCTTGTAAAAGTATAGTAATTTCTAGTCAATCTGGGTCGTTCATTAGGCGGATGATCTGATGGTAGAACTTATGTTTAGTTTAGGGTTTTTTGCCCTAGAAGGCAACCCCTCTCTTCGTATGAGGGCATTGTATTGAGTCTGTGTAACATATATGTGAGCGAGAAATAGAGAGGTGAGATTGTGAGAGAAAATAAAGGATATTACAACGGATATGATGTAGGTTGTGTCTCTTCATTTTGCTGGATAATAGAAAGGAAGGACTAACTGTTCGGGGTGGACGTAGCCCAAAATGGTTGAACCACGTATATCTGTATCTCTCTTTTTTTATGTGTTTTCTATGTTTAGATTTCTGCAATATTTTATGTATTCCATTGCTACATAATATATAATTTTATAACAATTGGTATTAGAGACGAAGGTCTATTTGGCTAATAAACTCACAGGAAAGAAGAGTTCCTTGTTCGAGTGGGAGCAATGGCGGAAGATGGTAAGTTTAGGGTCAAGAAATTTAATGGCCAAAAATTCTCACTGTGGGAGATGCAAATGGAAGATTATTTGTATCAGAAAGATCTATACCTACCATTGGGCGGAAAAGCAAAGATGCCGAAGGATATGACAGATGAAGAATGGAACCTTCTCGATAGAAAGACACTTGGAAAAATACGGTTGTGCCTCGCAGCATCGGTCACCTTCAACATTTCGAAGGAAACAATGACAGAGGGTTTGATTAAGGCGTTGGAGAAACTATATGAAAAACCCTCGGCCTCAAACAAGGTATTTCT
>APFE031752967.1:18619-33023 GCA_000404065.3 Pinus taeda
GTTTCATACATTTTCATACTGGATCCATAAAACAATCACCATTGCAATACAACCTGCATCATCAATCTCTGAATCACCCAATACTAAAACCCTGTCAACAACACAGTCACCAGAACACAAAACAGACTACATAACTATGCAACAACAACCAGATCCAATAGCAACTTCAAATATCATACTTCATATTGTATATGCTACTTGGACGAACCCAACCTGCGTGTATACGTGCTTTTACCAAAGACAACTTGCGTACAGATCTTCAAATTCTAACTCATAACTTTGCAGCTATTTCAGACATCATCACATACCCAGATCATAACATTTATACAATAAACATGCATCAATAGATCTAGTCTATCCATAATCAAACCATATAAAGATAATCATTCCCATCCTTAAGATCCCAATCCATCATTCATCATCCTTCACATGAGTGCCTCCTTGGTTCAGATCAAGCAAGGCATCAACAACCCATAACCAACATCTAGATCTCACACTTTATTAGATGTTCATCACTTGCTCACTCTTGCACACCCACTTGGCCTAATGATCTTATCCTTATATAGGTTTAGGCTTCTCTCAATACCATGGTCGAAAACCATGTAGAACCAATACCTTAGACCCAATACCTGGGGTCATCATTTCGAACCAAATACCATGGACCAAAACCATGGCTTCTGACATGTACACTTCTTTCCTTCTGTGAACCTGCATGTGTACATGTACGCGCCTTTTGCTCAGATAACCTGTGTATATATGCACTTTCATCACGGTCAACCTACGTATATCTCTCTCTTTACCTGCTGCACTATGATCTGTCCTCTAAGTGAGTTGCTATCACCTGTATCATACCTCTGAGTGAGTTTCCATCAAGGACAACACTTGAATCATAATGACAACAGTGAGTCAACTCAAGCAAGGTTCTACTCCAACAAGGAGCACTACAACAAGGTTACACTGATATACAATCATATCATACATTACAGCAATATCACTTCATCATGAGAACAAAATGCCACATCTGAGATGGGCATCATGACAGTACTCTCAAATTCTTGATTTTGATTTCATACCCTGACAAGGAATCAAGTAATCTCAACATATTAAAAAATAAGTAGTGTTTGTTGCTGAACAAGGCAAGGAAGTCTTAAGAGAATTCTTGAAATAGAATTGTACTAGGCAACTCAAACAAGAATATCATTAAAGGATATCATTCAAGAATGCATCAAGGTGAAGATTTCATCGTCACATGAAAAGAAAGTATATTTTCATTCTATATTCAAGTTTTTCTAATTGACTTCATTACTGTAAAGAAATTTATGAATTAGATGGGTTATCAAGATTCCTTGCATGAAGGAGGATAGACATAGTCCTAACGTAGCTGAAGTCATAAAAAGTTCTCCTCTCAATTTATGAAAAGGGATATTATGAAATATCCCCACATAGAAAATTTGGAGGCATCAAAGTGATGTACATGATAAACTCATTCTCTTAACTTGAAATAAAGAAGTTCACATGATATTTGACATACATGAAGGTAAAAAGTATCAAAGGGTGTAGGGTATATTCATAATGAATCATATACAAGGTCTAGGAAGGAAGATAACCATCATTGATCTATAATGCACTAATAGATAATCAAGGTAACAAATGTCCATGAACAACAAGGTTACCTCATTCAACATTTTTGGTCGTTATGCTAGATAGAAAAAGACAAGTTGATGGAAAAAGTATTGAATGATAAAAGAACTTAACCATGTGCAGAAAGGAAAGGCAAGGTTTTTCCTCAAACAAGACATAATAATTATAGCTAACACTTAATGATATGGAAATACTTTGGAAGCTCATATCAGCACGTAGATGGAGGAAGCTGAAGAAAAGGGCCAAGAGAAGATAGAGTAACAAATCTCTCATATGAGTAAGATGATATCCCTCACAAAAGGGTCATATCATAAGTTTTTTTTATAAGATATGAAAATGATGATAAGATGCATCATGGAATCATGGAAGCATTACTACAAGAGCTCGTGACATCACCATGGGAATCATGAACAAAAAAATATTTTACAAACAAAACATGAAGGATATAACTCTTGAAAAACTCAGTGGACATTGAAGGAAAGAGTCAACTAGGAGAAGGTTCATCATACATCAAGCCAAAAAGGAAACATCTGCCAATTGGGGATTTCCAGGATCCTCAAAATTCTCTGATGGAATCCGCATCGTAGGGTTCATTAATTTAGAGATGAAGAAAGTTTTTCAACAAGAACTCCAACATATGGAATCCATGAGATGATTGTATGATGACATGAAGCAGACCAAGGAATTGAATATCTTTTAAATTGAGGAAGTCATTGGAAGAAGACTCAATGGTCTGATGGTGAAGAAAGGTATATATGCTTGTGTTTAAAATTATAATGACATGTTATATGGTTGCAAGTAACATGGATTATTACTTCTATCTTAAGAAGCATGATCAAGAGAAAAAGGATCTCTTCCCCTGAAAGGATGCAAGAAGGCATAAGACACACTAGATTAAATCAACATAATATGTCCTCATATGAAGTATGATATGGTTGATCACAACTAAGAAACTCTTATTAAAAGAACCTAGGAATGCAATGTGTATGGAAGGAAGAGATTGTGAGATATGAAACTTTGATGGAGGTGATCAACATCCAAAAGATCAAGAAGACTTGACTAGAAAATATCCTAGAAAGATATGAAGACTCTAATGGAAAATACGAAGACCCTTGAAAATGGATATATTTGGGAGATATGTCAACATGAATGCAAGATACTGATAACTACAAGAAGATGTCATGATTAAGACCCATATTGTAAGGTATGACTTGATTTAATATGTTTTGATTTCTTGAAAAATATATGGATAAGTTCATGGAGGGCTACTCAAGCAAGAGTTGTAAATACAAGTAAAACTAGAATTCACGTGGTGGTTAGAATAAGAATGATGAAGAAGTAGCCATATGGAGAAGGTTCCAGATATGAAGAAGGCTATTGTGCATGAAGAAAGGAATGACATGACGAATGAAGGAGGAAAGTGGCCAATGGTTATTTCCCTACAAGGAAGAAGGTCAACCAAATTTCATGACATCAAGGAGAGAAGTTGATCAAGCAGATGAAGGACCCATAAAGAAGAAGTTGTTAATGTATAGAAGAGTCCCTAGCCAACAGGGAGCTCTAAAAAGTTCTTGATTAAAAGGGAGCTTGGGAAATTTCCTGATTAGAGGGAGCTTGGGCATATCTTCCCCAGTTGAGAGGAAGCGATAGACACAACACTCTTGCCTTCACTTTGGAATAAAGAATGGAGGATTGGGTAATCATATGTCATCTGATGCTCTTTGAGGATGTGTAGGTCATCCAAGACATCAGTAGGCAAGAGGACCAATATTCTTTGAGGGTTGAGAACCCAAGATAATAATATTCCTAAAAGGTCATACTCAGTGAACACCTGGATGGGTATGTACCTTGAGAGAAAATGATGGATTTGTCTATAATAATTGGTCTCACCAACATTGTGCTTTGATCTAATGAGAGATAGAGCTATCAATCAAGCTGTTGTTGTGGAAACAATGTTGGTTACTATGATTATATACAGATGGGTTACCAATCTGATTCTTCTTATAAGAAATTTTTCATATTGAGAATGACCAAGTACCATCATGAATACCTCCCTAGTTAAGAGGGAATGTTGATGAAAGTGTAACTATGTTTGGTCTTCATGACATTGACTTTTTGTAATCAAGAAAAATGAATTTATTAATTATTCCTTGTTGCATTGGTTTCATGAGCAAGAAGTTTATTTATTTAGTGGCTCCCATTGAGAGCCTAAGGATTTAGTTTAAGGAGTCAATTTCATGCTCTTATTGAGCCTATGTGTAATGTATAGGAGTTTATATAAAGGTCTAGAACAACTCTCCAAGACAAGAAAAATCCTCCTAAAGACAAAAACCAACAAAATGGTGAAGAGTAGCTATGTCAACCTCAAAATATATATTAAATGACAAGTCATCTCAAATAATGGACATGTCCTTTCACTGTGACATGTCATCTTATTTACAATGACATAAAAACTATAAACATGTTATTGGGGTCACAACACAAGATCTGAAATCTCAGACTTATCTGCAATCTCTGATGGGTCTAGGAAGTGCATGAAAACTCAGATTCTCTCTGTGATTTCAGGATGGTTCAACAAGTACAAGATCTCAGATATTGTGGATGAAGTACAGGGTACAATATCTAGGATAAGGTACAGGGTAACAGTATTTCGGTTGAGCACATAAGTACAATATTTTGAATGGGTCCAGTACGTCTCTACAATTTTGGCTATAATCATGGTGCAGGTAATTACAAGCATAAGAAATGTAATCATGACCTCATAATTCATGATGGAGGAAATATCTCTATGTATTATCCTAGACACAGTCATGTTCTCAGCATCATTGTGATTATGATAAATAGTCATGATGCTAATGAAGATGAAGATCTAGGTACATTTGTATATACATATGTCTAAATGGAGATCTCATTGATGAGATAAGATTCTTAATGAAGGTGAAGCATTGGTCAATAAAGTTCTCAATGTAGGTGTAGCATTGATACAATAGTAATGAAGATATCAATGAAGGAGTAGTCATGGTGTGACAGTGATCTAATTGAAGTAATAATCATAGTACGATAATGATGATGATGATCTTAGCAATGAAAAATAACAGGATTGTTGTCTTAGTCTTGGAGTGGCATGATGAATCAAGGGTAACGGTCTTGGTATTTGTCAATTGGAATCTCTATAAGAAGAATTTTGTGTGGTATTTCCTCTCCAAGAGGGAGAGAATTTGGCCCTGGAAGGATGCCAACATCTTCTGTTATTGTCCCTTTGTTTTGATAGCTATTTGATGAATTAATAAAGACACACTCTAATAATAAGCAGTGAAGATTGGAATAAGAAGAAAAATTGACAAACATCTCACAAATAGTTATCATGCTAAGAAGAATCACATCATATACATTTGCCCTATATTCTTCAATAGTTATGACCTCAACATGAGTAAAATGGCTAAAAGGACAATTCATTGTCTTTCCTCAAGCACTACACTTTCCAGGAGGTGTTGCACATCCATCATTTCCATTTTCAAATCACAATCATTGTTATCATTTCCACTCCAGGTCATTTTGGAAGATTATTTGAACCTCTGCCTTCATCGAAGATCACCCATTTTCTATTTATTCGCATTAGAACCTATGGTGTCATCATGCTAAGGTGTTGTGAAAAGGAGGCATGGAAATGTATATATCATTACTCTTCTTGTCAATTTTAACACCAAACGCTTTTTCACAGGTGCAAAATCAAACCACTCTTTGTTCCTTGGTTGTGAATAAATTTTAACTGCATCTATGAGCCAGCTAAAACCGTTCAAATCGTACAGAAAAGAAAATCCATCTTTGCTCTTTTTTTTGTAATTCGTTGTGCTTTATAAAATTGTTGTGTTCTCTCCTAATTATTGTGATACCACACGGTCTTCATATCTTTCATTTCTTCGTTGCCAAGATCACATTCTCCTTCGCGGAGTTCCCATGCATAAATTTTCATATGTCTTGAAATTGCATTGGAGTCCCTCATCCTCGTCGTTGTGCTTGTTTGACACCCATTTTCCTTGAGCATTGCATTTTTCAGTAGGCATTACAACTGTCCTTTTAAAGTTCTTTGTCAGCAGTAAAAAAATTTCACGTTCTTTAGGGTTTTTCTCTGATTAGAGTCTTCTGTAGAGTTTTTTGTTTCTTATTCATCATCAAGGGTTCAATTTGAAAGAGTCCTCCTTATTATTACTCCCACACTATTCCACAGAACAAGTTTCTTAAAACCCTAGACTATTCACTGCTGAAAAAACAAAATCATGTCAACTCTAGAGGAAAAGAAACATAAGGGAGGTTGCTTTATTATGTTTGAGCCACAATATGTCACATCTATTAGTGCAAACTGATCCATCTGAGTGCCTTTTGAGAAGGTGGGGTGTTTGAGGTTTTGTGAAAAGATTCAGGGACACAATCTACAAGTGACTAAACCAGAGGTTCTAATGGATTACAAGCGAAGATGGGAACACTATCACCCAAATGAATAGCTAATGCCATTGAGATCCATTTAAATGGTGAGGAATGGTTTAAGTGTATGGAGTTAGATTTGGCTCATTTCAAAGAATTTCTGAAACCACAATACCAAGAGTGGTATGGGTCTGTTGTTTCAAGAAACTATCTATGGGACCTCGTGTGGAAGAATGAAGGGAAGTTATGTATAGTAGGATTATTCTAGACTTGATAACAATTTGTGAAGGACTTTTACAATTTATCTTTGTCAGATTGATATTCTTCTTCTTATTATTAGTGTGTGTGTTTACTTCATCAAATTGCTACCAAAACACAAGATGTTGGCTCTATGCTAGGGAAAAACCTCTCTCTCTCTTAGAGAGGAAAACAATTTCGTAGATTTCTCTTATTGAAGATTTTATTGATCAATGCCAAAGCCTAGACCCTTGACAAGAATATCCTCCAAGCACAAGTCAAGCCCTTTCAAGATTACTTCCTCTTGCAACATGCGTCATCCTTCTTCCAGCACTTTGCCTTCCTCCTTCCAACTCTTTATTCTTCTTCTTACGGAAACTGTAGAAACCCTAGATTGTATGCCTTAGAGTGGTCCTTGTCCTTTTATTACTTCACTTGCAATGGAGCCTCTCTAACTTAAGAAGATGAACTTGTCACCTCCCAACCGGGCCTTCCTTTTGTCACGAATACTGTAGACTTACAGCAACAATAATACAACCCTAATTCTTAGCACGTGTGAGGGAATATCTTCACAAAAATTATGTTAGACTCCTCCTTCCTTCGCTTGTGTATCCTTCTTAGTTGCTTAAATGAGAAGCATTATAAGGATTATTTTCTAGTGCAAACACTTCTCCTTTATAAATTTAATAGGAGAGCTTGATATGACAACAAAATAACGTTCTTGCCTTTGCACGTGCGTCTAAAATTAGCCGTAGAATGGTCCCAAAAACTCGCTTTACTTCCTTCCCTCTTTGCTTCACTTGGAGACCTCTTTCCTTGACTTATATGTACCCTATACTTGTCCTCTTTATCACTAATTTCAGACATGATATAATGATCTTTTGAGGAGGTCGAATGACTCCTTATATAGAAGTCTATCTCCTTCTTTTAGGCTGACTTGAGGTTGAAATGAAGACTTGAAGCCGACTTGATCTATATAATTTAGATTGCTTCTTTTGATGGTGCCAACGATTGGAGGAGGCTTATGAATTTACTTTCAGTTCTTCTTATGACTCTAACAAATATTATTACATAGTGTAACAAGTCCATCAGGGTCTTTAATGAATACATTGACTCTTTTACTTCCTAGAAGCACTTAAATATATGCTTGACCCAATCAATGAGCAAGAAACTCATTGTTATAAATAACAAAAATATTTTTTCTTTTTCTTTAGGGGTACAAATATGAAAATTACATTTATGAATAATGAACCTAGTTACACTTCAACACCTCCTCTTAACCAGGGAGGTAATCATAGATTATTACAAGGTGTTTGGATATTTTTCAATCTCGAAAAATTCACATAAGAGAAACTGGATTGGCAATCCATGTGTTATAGCATCATAGTAACCAACATTGTTCATAGCAAGGCCTTGACTAACAACTCTGTCTCTCATTAGATCAAATAATAATGTTGGCGAGACCAATCACTTATAGACACCATAGTCATTGTTTCTCATGCTGCATACCCACCGGAGTGTTCATTGCGTATGACCTTCTAGGACTATTCTTTTCTTGGGTTGCCAAGACTGAAATAATATCATTCCTCTTGCCTACTCTTGTCTTGGATTCCCTACACATACTCAAAGAGTATCAGATGTCAGATGATTACCAATCTTCCCATTCTTTCTTCCCAAGTGAAGACAAGAGTGGTGTGTCTATCTCTTCCTCTTAATTGAGGAACACATGCCCAAGTTTCCTTTAACAAGGAACTTGTCAAAGCTCATTTGTAATTCGGAACTTGTTATAACTCCCTCTTAGCTAGGGAATTTTCCATTCATCAGAAACTTATTCCCCATGGTTCCTTCAACTGCTTGATCTCCTTGTTTCCTTTGATGTCATGAAGTCTTTATTTGAACTTCTTCCTGGTAGGGCATAGGCCATTGACCATTTTCCTTCATTGATTTTCATGTTGTTTCTCCTTCGTGGAGAGTGGCCTTCTTAATGTATGTCGGGTTCTTTCATCATTTGGCTACTCCTTTTTCATTTGTCTATGCTTCATAATACTTAGCACATAGATGCTTATTTGTAATTTCTTGTTCCCATTCTTCAATTTAGTATCCATTCATGACTTCATCCATACATTTCTCCAACATTAAATAGCTATTTTGTCCGATGGCTTCTTCATCATGAGATCTTTGTAGTTTTGATTTGGTTATCTGCATCTTAATATCTCCAAGACTTTCATAGGTGTCAAGGGTCCTGTGATATTTTTCTTCCTTTGTCAGATTTTTCCTGCCTTCTTTTGAGAGATGTCTTTAATGGATCTTGTCAGATAATGATTCTTCATGACCATGGTGTTCTTCACATGCTCGATCTCTTTCTTAATTTACTTCTTCTTGAGTTGTTTAGATAACAACCTAATACTTCCACATGAGAGAAATTTCCTCATTATGTGCTTCTTGGACTAGTCAACATTCCATCTTCACTTGCTTCTTAGTTGACAATTGTATACTTCTTAAGACGGTATTTCTTCTTCACTTGCTTCTTGGACTAGTCAACAAGATTATACTCCTTATGTGAGAATTTATTCTTGTTGACATTTATTATATGTAGTATGTTCTCTTGATTATGTCTTCGGTGAAAGAGAACCTTTTGTACTTGATCATGTTTTTAGAACTATTCCCATGACTCAATAACATATATGATGACATGACTTAAAATTTAATGCATACATACCTCATCTTGATTTTTCCTTGATCATTTCGGCTTCATTTGATGGTCCTTTTTGATTGGCATAACCTTTCTTGCTTCATCTTTTCTTTCTACATGAACATTTTGAGCTATATGTGCATTGTGCTCCCTTATTCTAGAAGGAATTTATAACCATGCATTTTTTTCTATCTCTACATGCTTCTATACTACTAAAAAATTTGAAACAAGACTTTAAGTAAATAAGTAGACTTAGTCATAGTAGAGATCGGGAGTATCTTCCTTCTTTTGCTTCTTGTCTTCTTCTTTCACCTCTTGAATTAAATGAGCTTCTTTCCTTTTTCTTTTTTTTGTTCTTGTCCTTATTAAGTTTAGGACAATTCCTTTCGTAGTGTCCATATTCTTGGCATCCAAAGAATTGGACTTTGGACATATCTCTATTGTTTGTTCTTCGTGGACCAAATTTTCCAAATTTTCTCTTTCTCATGGAGATGGTTGCAAATGCTTGGTCCTTTAATCCCATATCAGCTTTTCATTTGAGTCCAGTTTCCTCTATCTTACATAGAGACCATAATTCACTTAGTAGGGTTGCTTCCTTCTTGCAATATATTCTTGATGTGAAGTTGCCCCAATCCTCAGGTATAACATTGAGTACTACGGTTTTCATTTCTCTTTCATACATGACTTCTCACAGCTCTTGAAGTTTATCCCTCATATCAAAGATATTCATGAAGTATGGAGCTATTCTTTTGATATCTTCATCTTTTAAAAATCATTTCGTAGAGATATCACTTCTCAAGTTGCGCTTATCGAGAATAGCTCTATTAGCTTCTCATAGATTTCTTTTGATGTTTCAAATTCAGAGACATAAGGAATGAGAGAGTCTTTGATGGGTTCTATTATAATCCTCTGAGCTCTTGTCTCATCCTTATTGTACTTGGCTAAGGCTTGATTTTTTTCCTTAGCACGGCTTGTGATATTCCCTTTGATGTGATATAGAAGTTGATTCTCTTTAAGAAGTAAATCAATCCTCTTCTTCCATGCAAGGAAGTTAGTGGTCCAAACTAATTTGTTCCTTTCCTTGAAAAAATACGTTGAGGTGTATTCATGGGGGGACATACACTTACTTGATATAGTTTGAGATGTAGTGGACTTGCTTTCTTCTTGAAGACTTGATGGGTTGCCTTCCTTATATCTTGATGTTTTTCAAGTTTATTTCTTAAAATGGACTTGTTTGATGATGATATTTGCTTGACGACTTGACTTGTAATAATTTTCATTTTGAATATGGTGTAGATTTATGTAGGTCCCTATTTGATTTTCTCTTCTTGTAGGTTCCTTGATACAAAAAGGCTTCTCTTATTCCTTTGTAGTATTCTTGTAGTCCTTTCTTGTTATTGATGTGATTGAGAATTCTTCACTTGATGCCTCAACCTTGTAGATGTCCTTAAGATGTTCTTTCTAGGTGAGCCACCTCATGAGTTTTTTTGACATACCCTTTCCTTGATGTGTCACCATAGCTCTGATCCCATGTTGAAGAAACAAGGGAAACTATGTATAGTAGGATTATTCAGGACTTGATAACAATTTGTGAAGAACTTTTACAATATATCTTTGTTAGCCTGATATTATTCTTATTATTACTAGTGTGTGTGTGTTTACTTCATCAAAATGCTACCAAAATAAAAGAAACAACAACATAAGGTGTTGGCTCTATGCCAGGGAAAAATCTCTCTCTCCTAGAGAGGAAAACCCTTTCATAAATTTATCTTATTGAAGATTCTATTAATCAATGTGAAACACTAGAACCTTGACAAGAATATCCTCCAATCAAAAGTAAATCCCTTTCAAGGTCCGTTCCTCTTGCAACACTTCGTCCTCCTTCTTTCGACACTTCTTCTTCCTCATTCCATCACCTTGTTCTTCTTCTTTCGGGAACGTAGAAACCCTAGATTGTATGCCCTAGAGTGATCCTTGTCCTTTTCTTCATTTGCTTGAGATGGAGCCTTTCTAACTTAATAAGATGAACTTGTCACCTCCCAACTGAGCCTTCTTTTCTTCATGAAGATTGCAGACTTAGAGCAATAGTAATATATCCCTAATTCTTAGCACGTGTGAGGGAATCTTCACAAAGGCTATGCTTGACACCTCCTTCTTCCTTTCCTTGTGTAGCCTTGTTCCTTTCTTGAATGAGAAGCCTTATATGCACTCTTTTCTAGACCAAACACTTCTCCTTTATGGTTGTAATAGGAGAGATTGATATGAAAACATAATAGCCCACTTGCCTTGACACGTGTGACTACAATTAGCCCTAGAAGAGTTCCAAAAACTCGCTTTACTTCCTTTCTTCTTTGCTACACTTGGAGACCTCTCTCCTTGACTTCTTCATACCCTTTACTCCTCTTTATTTCTGATTTCAGAGATGGTATAATGATCTGTTGAGGAGGTTGAATGGCTCCTTATATAGGAACGTGTCTCCTTCTTTTAGGCCGACTTGAGGCTGACATGAAGACTTATAGTCGACTTGCTCTATATAATTCAGATTGCTTCTTTCGATGGTGCTAACACTTGGAGGAGGCTTACGAATTTGCTTGGAGGTCTTCTTATGACTCTAATGCATATTATTACATAGTGTAACAAGCCCATCAGAGTATTTAATGAATACATTGACTCTTTGACTTCCTAGAAGCACTTAAATATGTGCATGGCATAATCAATGAGAAAGAAACTCATTGCTATAAATAATAATAATAAAATATTTATTTTTCTTTACAAGTACAAAGATCAAAATTACTTTTATCAAGACCTAACCTACTTACACTTTCTTCAACACCACCATAGTAAATTGTTGGAGTTGATTCAAAGGTATTTCACATGTGAAGGGAGGTTTAGTAAAGTTTATTAGTATCATATAAGAATCCTATTACGAGAAGAAAACCTTTGAATATTCCTTACTATTTATTTAGGAGTCTTTGAAAAATGGCTGACAAATTTCAAGCCAAGGGGAGTTAGATTGAGCCTTGCTTATTTCATTTTTCATTGATTAAATTGTTGGTGATAAGGGAATTCGACAAGAAGGAGAAGCCATGGCAGGACTTTTTGGTCTCTTCAAGGTGGGTGACACAATATTTTAACACCCAAAGGACTAAGAGAGATACCCCATCAGTTCCAATCAAAGAGGCCTCACCTACAATAACTAGCTCAATCAAAAATCCTTTAACCAGAAATAAATCAGTTGAAAAAAGAAGTGCCAAAAAATTTCATTTCTCACCTGAGGTCGAAATAGTGGCTAGCGCACCAAGAACAAGAGATTCAGTAGAAAGATTTCCTATAGACTCTTCACCTATTTAAGCTACTAAGATATTAGAAGGTGAACATGAAGAAGTGGAAGTTCATGAAAGGGATCAAAAAATTAGGGACCTACAAGATCAGTTAGACAAGGCTCAACCCAGTGAAGCAGAGCCATCAAGAAGAACATTGGTACATGTTTTTAAAGGGAAAAGGAAACAGATAATAGATGTTGAAAATGTGAAGGGGATAGTTGAACAGTCAAGGAGACCTAGAACTAGGTTTTCTAATAAGATTGAAATGTAAATGGAGGACACTATTCAACCAAACTAGAAGGTGGTTTTTAATGAGTAGAATGAGTTTGAAAGAATTTTGGAACATCCTGAAGGAGTTCACCAACACGTAGATTGGCTTGGATAAGATGAATCTATTTAAGTAATTACAAGTTTTTGAACCTGTCCTGAACAAGGCTAAGAATAAGTTAAAGTGGACCTTACCTTTGCACAGGCAAGTGATAAATTTGTATACACATAATTTGGTTTTGAAGAGAAGACTCAGATTAGTGAAACAATAGCTTACTGAGGCCAAGAAATCTGGAAGAAATAGGAAGAGGGCTAAGTTTGATATACTAACAGAAGGAAACATAAGTTATATCTTCATCAGGAGGATGCCACTAAGCTCTAAATTTTGTCTTTTTGCTCAAGAGTAAAAAATAATTTCAGTTTTGTTGGAATTTGCAAAAATGTAGTAAGGACTTGTTGCACCTTTTATATAGTCCTTTATGCTAATGAGTTAGAGTTATTTTGAGGCTTTTCGTATCTTGTGAGGTGTTATAATAATTTCAAAACACTTTCATGTTTCCTCAAGCACTTTATATGAGAAGAAATCCACAATATGCTCATAATTTTGAAGGTGCTACGAAAGTTGACAATTTGCTATGAAAGTCTCTTATAGGTAATTAAGACAATTGCAACCATTTCAAAGGATGTTTCGGGAGTTAATTACCATCACATGGAGATTTTGAGATTACCTAGTTGCTCCTTTTTGTCGTATGAATGCTAGAAATATACAGAACTTGAGGTGCTTTGAAAGTTACTTAGAAACTGGGAGTTTTGCAGCAGATGTTGCGTTTTCACAGTCTTGATTTTTCCTTGTAAATTCGATTTTTTTTGCCTCCAAAGGTTGTTTAATCATGTTTTTAGATGGTATAACTCCTTAGGATGGTATAGTTAGTGGTTTATTTTGAATAATTCTAATTTTAAATATGTATTAAGTTGAAAACTACATTATGCAATTAGCTCCTATTTTTGTGCAAAGTAGGTGAACAATTCGCTGTATCTAGTTGATTAACTAGCTTCCTTTAGAAAAATTCAATCTCGCTAGCTGGGAAGGGAATATTTTATTTATATATAATATGTAAAAAGTTAAGCAGAGGGTTATGATAGTTAGATTAGAGAGAAAGACACTTTGAGTGCATTGCATTTTCTAAATATTTTTCTAGTGAATGAAAGACAAAAGGTGATTTGTAGGTATTCATGTGTGATATCTTGATGGTGTTGTGCTTATTTCTAATTGTAAGTGTGTCCTATGTGCTTACATTTCTTGAATGCATCTCTTCATGCTTGGAAGAACCAGATGTTTCACTCAGAATTCATCTAAAGGGTGCTCTGATTTGGTTTTACCAAGTGATTTATATTTTCTTCTTAAAGCAACATTTAGAATTCATCTAAAGTTTTGATGCTCTATGTGTTGTTTCCACCTTTCTTACGCTCACACTCCTACAAGGATTTAACTTTATTTCATCACTAAGACTGCATACCTTGTGTTAGTGTCAGTATTTGTAGTCTTCCTCTAGTGATCAAACATGCTCTTACACAAGTGATTTTAAGGTGTCAAGGTCAAATTTTATCATTTTAGCGAGTCTTCAAGTAAAATTTGGTCACTAGGCATTAGGTTTGGGTTTGCTTCCACTCCTTTCAAAGTTGTCCAAGTATCGTTCCATGTCACTATTCAGCTGAGTCTACCATCATTCAAAGGGTTGTCATCATCATGTCAAGTTCCATTGGGTCATTTCACACCTTGTTCATGCTTCAGTTGTGCCTAGGCAAGGTTCATTTCCCTCTC
>APFE031752968.1:4014-22034 GCA_000404065.3 Pinus taeda
GCACCAAAAGATCATTTTTTTGGACAGGCATGAAAAAGGACATCCTTACTTTTGTAGCAGAATGTGATGTATGTCAACGCCACAAAGGGGAGACCATCAAAGCACCAGGCACATTACAACCATTGCCCATCTCGGCATCAATATGGACGGAGGTTTCTATGGATTTCATTACAGGTCTTCCAAAGTCCGGAAACAAGTCGGTCATCATGGTGGTTGTGGACAGACTTTCGAAGTATGCTCATATATGCGCCCTACCCCATCCGTTTACATCGACTTTGGTCGCTCAATCTTTCATGGATCAGATCTTCAAATTGCATGGCATGCCCACTTCTATTGTGTCTGATCGTGACCCGATCTTCATCAATAATTTTTGGCAGGAACTCTTCAGGTTACAAGGCACCCAACTAAAACTCAACACTTCCTATCATCCACAAACAGATGGTCAAACTGAAGCCCTCAACAAATGTCTGGAAACTTACCTTAGGTGTTTCACTTCAGAAAAACAACATCTTTGGGTTCAGTGGTTGCCTCTGGCTGAATGGTGGTATAACACCAACTATCATGCCACCACCAAAATGACTCCCTATGAAGCAGTATATGGTCAACTCCCTCCTTCCCCTACTTCTTATATCAAGGGATGCTCAAAGGTGCAAGCAGTGGATCAAATCCTACAAAACCGTTCAACCATGCTCGCCCATCTTAGAGAGAATCTTCATCAAGCTCAAAACCGCATGAAGCAATAGGTAGACCAACATCGCTCAGAGCACCAATTTCAAGAAGGGGATCAAGTATTTTTGAGGCTGCAACCATATAAGCAAACATCACTCAAAGGCAAGGGTTTTCAGAAATTATCTCCAAAATTCTACGAACCATATCAAGTACTTCAGCGCATTGGAGAAGTAGCATACAAACTGTCTTTGCCGCCTACTGCAAAAATCCAGTTTTCCATGTCTCATGCCTCAAGAAAGTGATTGGGAACAATTGCAGAATTTAAACCAGTCTACCTGAATTGGACGAGGAACGGTCAATCTGGCTCCAACCTGAACAGGTCCTGGACACAAGAGAATGGCTCCTGCGTGGCCGAGTGATTAAGGAAGTCCTCGTCAAGTGGAAAGACACCTATCCAGAAGATGCAACTTGGGAACCAACCACTATTCTTCAGCAGTTTCCGCAACTTCAGCCTTGAGGACAAGGCTATTCTTAAGGGGGAGGGCATGTTAGGGTCCCACCCTAACCCCCTTATTTACGTAGTGGGATCATGTCATAATAAAGTGTCAATAAAGCCCATATTAATAATTGTAAGTGGTTAACCCACTATTAATGACAGGACCACAGTTAGTTGCAAATGGGCCTAGTATTAGATAGATGGTATTAATAAAACCCATGGTATTGATCCATGGTATTACATGTATAAGTCATATATAAAGGATAGAGACTCCCTGCGAGGATCATCGTGTCTTATTTTTTAATCGAGCTCTGCTCTATTGGAGGTTGCCCCCTCGAAGAGGCCAGTGAAAATTGCTTTCTGAATAATAAAATATTTGATGTTGACTCTCACTATTCTATGTTCTGGGTATTTTTCTTCGCATATTCTGTATTTGGGTATCTTTTGCAGGTTAAAAGCATAACAGGCTGGGCTCATCTAGCGCTTTGGAGAAAATACTTCAAAGGCAAGTGGATTCGATGTCTGGATGGGCCTCTCCCCCAAGGCGTTTCGCCTTTTGCTAGTCTCGGCTCCAAAGCTGCCCGTTGATCCGATCCAAGGCCTACTAGATCCCTGGGAATGGGAGAAAAATTATCTGGACTGACCGCATTGTTTAGTCAATTTAGTGTTCCTAAATTGATGTCATTAATTGTCAACCCGGGGCTCGTAAACTGATGAAGTGAAGGTGTACCATATGTACTTAAGCAACCTCTTAGAGCTTTTTGTCGTTTGGGGTGTTGTTTGTGGTTAATTTATCTTCCTAAGATGGAGTGATGTATTTATAAACAGATGAGTGATGGTGTGTGTAAGGTGAATTCTAGATGAGTGAAGGTGTGTGATTAGTGGTTTCTAACTACTTGCTGAAAAGGAAAACTTGAAGGAAATAAATGAATTAAAATGAACTGAAAGCAAAGAACCACTTTCTAATGGCATTAGACACCATTCATGCTGCTGCAAATAAAAGGTAAGAAATTCACTTAAAAGACCAATGATAATGTTTATCTCTTCCTAACTCTCTGCCTCTAACACATAGTACTGTGTAAGACACAATTAGGATGTAGCTAAAGATAAGTCTAAGAAATGATAAAGAATGAGAAAATCTACTTTTAAAGACTAGTTATAATGTTTTGCTCTTTCTAACTCTCTGCCTCTAACACATAGTACTGTGTAAGACACGATTAGAAAGTAGTTAAAGATTAGTCTAAAAAGTACCCAAAGCCAGCTGCAAGTGATTAGTATTCTGATCTCTAAAAGATAGACAATTTATAATAAAGAGACCATTCATATGTTAGTAGACAGATTTGAGAAATAAAACTAAAAATCAGCTATGAAAACAAAGTAAAGGCAGCAACTTTGAATCTGTCAACTGAAACTACCACTAGACATAAAGAAAATACATAAACACACAAGCAATCCCGGGTTAAAAACCTGCAAAAGAACAATGCTGATCAGCTTAAAATAAAGGCTGGAAATGAAATAACATGAAAGTAAATTACGTTGTACATATGTCAAGAAAAGGAAATGCGGAATGAAAATAAGGAAATGCTGAACATAAAATACTATACAAGGCTCACATGAACAGGGGCCCTTCATTCATATAACCCAAAGAAGACTCAAAGTATTGAAAACTTCAGAACAACACTGCTTCTATTACTCCATGTGCAGAAAATTACAATCAAGAGTGCTGGAACAACACTATTAAAACAGAGTCTGGGAATGCACTAAAATTATAACAAGTTCATAAAACACAGAAATTAAAAATTTATATAAGCGTACGCAGACGCAAGTTTTTATAGGCATCTGAATGATATCCTAATGCGTACAGCTAAAACTGAAAAATAACTAACTGTCATGCGTAATTAAGGTTAAATAACATGTCATAAGCCTGCGTGGATGAGCTGGAGGTTGTGGTCGTTATGGGCATTGAATCCAGAGTTGGATTATGTCTTCCACAACCTTCGTAACACGGACAAGTCACCGTCTGAACTGACGTGACCCAACAGCTTACGCATCACCGTTAAGCTGCCTTTGTTGACCGTAACTTGACCCTTGTTGACTGGAGGTACAGATGACGTGGATGGCTGAACAAATAGCATAGGAACCTCGAGCACCTTGATTCCTAAGTGCCCATGTGGCTCATTTGGAAAAATGACACGTGGAACCTTGAGATTAACAAAAAGGCTGCAGGATCACCACATGGCTGCGGAATCAGCAGATGGCTGCGGAATCGGCAGATGGCTGCGGAATGCCTGTAAATATGTCAAAATCTAAACAAAACAGTCACACATTGGCAAAGCTCACTTGATTATGCTTAATGAAATCTAATGTAATGATCTGGGTGGTTTTACATTGAAAATGAGGCAAAAGAGAGAGGTAAGTAATGAAAAATAGTAGGTAATAGTGGATGATGAGGTGTAAGTTAGAGGCTCTACAACCACACCTTGAGATTGTGACTATATTCATACAATTGAAAATATTTGTTCATGTTAATCAACCAAGCCTCAGCGTCCTCCTCTAGCTTTCCATTGAAGTGTGGCGGTTTTATTTTTCGGAACTCCCCTTGTAATTCTATTCACTGCCTTTTCAATGTCGGGTGCTAAGAGGCATTATCTGACTTTTCTTCTCAATTCTCTTCCCTTCCTTTTGACTTTTCCTAATCCGTGTGGTAGCCTTGTTCTTCTGCCATTCATAGCTACTCAGGGCTAGGGTTCGGCTGGTGCTAATTCTGGTTGTTAGACAGGCTTTTCATGATTTTTTCCTATTCCATAGTTAATCTCACATTGTCCTCCCACAGGTCGGCCATCTCATTCTTTAATTCCTAAACTATCTCCAATATCACAAGATTAGTGTTGTGGGCCTCCTCTCCTAGTTGCACCCATATCTCAAGATTAGTTTCAGGGCCTATTGCAGGTCCCTGACCCATCACAATCCTGTGTGGAACACTGTCTGTTCTCCTCATAATCTGTTTTCATCTGTTTCCTGAGCTTAACACAGGTAATATATTTTCTAGAGGCCACATTTTTGTAACCTTGGCTCTGATACCACTTGTAACGACTCCTCCACATTACATATACAAATAATAATAAAAAATTATATACAAGGTTTGCATCATTACGCTCCTAATTTCGAGTTGACATAGCTATGTACTTTTATATTAATGAGTTAGGTACCATTGTATCCATGATATCAGATCTCTGATTAAAGGTTTGGCTGAAATCCTTAATTTTTGTTTAAGTGTTCATGTTGAGGTGGACTATATTAAATGTTTTATGCGCCACGCGACTTCCATCCATCCTCCTACTGTTCCATGCTCATACTGCCTTAGTCACATGGCTTACTAAACTACATCTTATTGCTATGGTTTTGATGTTTATCCTATCATTAATTCCCCTACTCTGTGCTGGTACGTGGCACAGGCAGGCCGTCCTACCGCGATTGCACAACTCGGGACTCCCATCTCATTGACGGTGTAGAGCCTGGTTCACAATCCGATGGTTGGACCGTCTTTGGGGTTATTCACTTCTCCGGTTTGCGAAGACGATGTTTCATTTCTCTGCATCCTTCTTCAGAGCTTGCTTTGGTTCTGTATCTCCTCTTGTAGACCTGTTCGGCCTGTCAAACGAGAGCTACTATGTGGGAAGAATTCACAAACACAGGGTCATGGTCTGCTTTTTGGTGGGTATTAATTAGGTGAGCTAAATTCCCAAAGCAATCTCTATTATAATTCCTTTGCAGTTGATTTATATGTTGAAATTTTGTTGCCTTGTTTCTAATGAACATTTGTGGTTTGGTTTGACTTTTAGGAAGCTCGAATCCTGGTTCAGGGTTCTCTGCTTTGCCCAATGGAGAGATTCTTCTCAATTTTTTGTCACCGAGAGCCTCTGGATAAGATTCCACTTCAGCCTGGTGCTTGTTTTCCTAAGGGGAGACACCCCTAGACTACTTGTGGCTAGAGCTTTGGCTCTCTGAGAATTAAGCTTTTATTACCTGTTGAAAATTATTGCAGACATTGCATGGTTAAGGGTTTAAGGTTTTAAGTGTGATAGGTGAAATACCCATCGTTGTTCTGAGGGGTTTACTTGTACATTTCCTCGATATGAAACGATGGTTTTCCTATCAGCTGTGGGTCCTGATTTTATGGTAGCACTGATATTGTTTATATGTTAATTTATGTGTTTATCATGGGGGTTTACATTTCTCAGAATTAATTTATGTTAATTTATGTTATTCTGGTTTCTTGGGCTTGTAGCCGAAATGTTCCTCTATGTAACAGATTCCACTTTTCTCAGGTTATATATCAATGTCTGGTTTGATGATATCAATGTATGGTTTAATGTGTAAAAACTTATGAATTATATGGAAGCAATTTGTGTTTGGGTCTATGTTTTAATGGTTTGTGATGTGGCTTATCGAATTCACACATGCTGATTTGTTCTTAAGTTTCCAGTTTCGTTTTTCTGAGGAGGGATCACTGTGGGAAACTCGATTTAGAGTTTTCTTTTAAAATTCATACTATTTATTCATTTCTGTGTCAAAGTTGCTTGGTATTGTGTCTTGTATTGTTACGATGTAATTGTTTCCCTATTCTAATTAATCTAGAGCTTTAGTTAACTCATTCATTGGTTCAATAAAAATTAATGGCAAGGGGTTTCAATACCTCGCAGGGTTTAGGAAGACCAGGTAGGATTTGGAATTGTTAATTGACATTCCATTCTCAGAAATCTAGCCAGGTCTGCCTTAGGGTTTCTATCCCTAAACCCTTGCTTTAACGACCTCTTCTATGCTTGTTCTCTTTGAAATAACGACATCTCCAGTTCTTATTCTTTTCCTAAATTATTTAAAGTTTCACACAGTGAGAGAAGATTAACTCCAGGTTCCTTTTGCAGTATTGTACAATAAATTATTTCTTTTTCTTCTTGTATTTAAGACTGCTATAGATATGAAACTCTACAATAATCCTACATGAATCAATTTTTCTCTGCATTTAACAATACATGTCCAGATTCTGCTTACTCCATTTCTACGATAGTCATTCTTCTTGTGTTAATAGAACTGTAAAGATTATATTTATGCAAATAGTATATTCCAGTTTTTTAGGAGAATGTCGTGTTTCTCATAGTTACAGTTTACTAGTTTATCTATAAAGATCACTATATTTAAGTTTTCCTATTATGAGTAAATAAAATGCAACTGAAACCTACTATTAACTTTTTCAACTATCACCTTAGCATTAGGCCTCTACCCCTTTTTATTCACAATAGAAGACACCTAATTCAGTTTGGTGCAACAGTATAATTTTCTGAAGGTACCTCATACCTGAGTATCTTTTAAGTAAGGAACTCCTGTTGGACACCTAATCCTCAATGGGTTAGTGTTGAAGCCGAATAGACAAAAAGAAGTCCAAGAGACCTTGTGATGTGAAACCCAACAGTCAAACTATGTACTATAAATGTATATCTCTTGTTAATAAAAAATGTACTCTCATGTTTTTATCCTTCAGATTATGTTGTTGCCCATGTGTGTTTAACATGGTATCAGAGTAGGGCGTATTCCTACCCTGCATAATTAATTTGAGCCATTTGTTTAATGACCTTTCTGTGGAGGTTATTTCTGCCATGACTTCTGCATTTCATAAATATTTTCTCAGCTAAATTCTAGCTACAACCTCTGTGATTTCTACAACCCTATTTTTACCATTCTTAAAATTGGTTGTAACTCCTTGTATCAGTTTTTCTACCTATTTTCATGTTTTTCCCATATTTTAGAACTAACACCCTTGACCTGGTATTTTCTCTGGGCTCTCTACCTTGAACACTGAACACAGCTCCGGGTTTATTTGAACACTGCTCCATTATTATAGCATTTGTTAGAACAAAACATTATATGCATAACGCATCAATATTCCCTTCATCATGTTATTTATGAAGATCTAACTGAGTTTGATTCCAAAGGAGCCTTAGTATTATGGAGAGAATTTGTCATTGCAGGTGGGCAAATTTCCTCATTGCAGGAGGTTGAAGTTTCGGCTATCCAGTGATACCAAGATGTTTTTGAAGGCTGAATTGTGTGAGCATATTTAGAAATTACTGTGCCAAGGAAGAAGCTGATTTTTCATTCAGCAAAGAGAAGAGTATTCCTGTAATTTATTGGCTCAAATTTTCCAGTCCAAGAAGGTCGCCCTCTATTTCATTGATGCCATCATTTTCTATAGTCTGAGTTCTGCTTACCAAAGGGTCGAGTTTTCCACTGTCAGAGAGGCCTGCACATTGATTGAAGTTCTATCGCTCTTGGAGGATTAGTTTGGTGTTAGAGGATGGGGTCTTTATTATCAAATGGAGGATCAATTTATGTGGGTTGAGTTCAGAAGATTTTAGTGGGCCATGGACTTTTCCTCAAATATATTTACACTCGTGTACATGGGTTGAGCATTCCTTATAATATTTCTTCACATTCAGTGAGTCTTGGGGGACGACTTCCTGAGCATTTGGGTTGTAGCTGACCGCTGTATGAACTATGACATTTACTGAGCCTATATGTATCAGATTTGAGACTCATTGTTGTATCTACTTGTCAAGAAAACATTGTACATTCACTACGGAAAAAGGAAGATTAGTACACAAATATTTGAAGCCTATGCTTTTGAAGAGTGCCTTGCTGGAATATCTTATTTGTATGGATGATATATCAAAGCCCCTTCTAGCAATTAATCACGTATTTAGCACTATATACAGTAGCATCTCAGAATTCTCGACAGCGAGGTGAAACTTCTCACTTATTTGACTCACTCCTATAGCATGATGCTAATGTCATGGATTCCACTCCTATAGATATTAAAGAAATGAATGGGCATCATTATTTTTGAGTGAAAGTCGTAGAGTTTTCCCTCGTAGGCTTTCTTCAATTCTTGAACATCATGGGTTTCGTCGTGGACGTATTCGAATCGTCATTTCTTTTGTTTCTTTCTAGCAACAAAAAATGAGAGGAGACCATGGCTAATGTAGTATTGTTCGCCCATCTAAACTAACTCCATCAAGTTATCCTTTAACACCATTTTTTTGTTAATGTCAATACTTGAAGGATTTAGAATCCTCTTTGGAATTTTTAGGTGCATAATACCAAAATGGGCATTTCATGATGTAAGATGAAAATTCAGTGTTTAAATGTCAATTCATATGGACTCAAGGAAAAATTGCAGCTTGCGGCCTTGAAAGTCTCTAATGTCTAGCAGACTTGAATGTCTTCATTTATGAAATGTGCGGAGTTTGTTGAGACCTAGATTGTTACAGTGGAGGTTTCAGAAAGTCTATATATATACTTGTTACAGTGCCTAACAAAATGAAGCCGACCTTGGCTGAGACCAACTTTACTATCATTTAAGCAGAAGTCAAAAATTGACTCATTACAATGACACTATAGAGAAGAATATTGTATGGAAGTTGGTCAAATCAAATTCTCTTAAAACTAACAAGGTATGTTTTGTAGTAGTTTTTGTTTTCGAAGATTTAAATTCCCTTCTCCTTCAATAAGACAAGAGGATTGAGGAAAGATTGGTGAAGGTTTCGTCTATTGATGCCATGAAAAGGCAAGGGTTTCTCAAGAAGAGAGATGCCACATATATATCGATGATGTCTAGTTAAATTAATTAAGGAATAATCAGGTTGTATTGGTATAGTAAGCAAGGTTTTACAGTTGCATTTGAGCATAGCCTTGTCACAATGTTCTTGTAGCAGTACACTATAACTCTGTAGTTGGAACAATCACTTCACCTTTGATACAATGTTTTCGCATTCAAGTGTACTGATATCAAATACTCATATATTGTACTGATCATTATCAAATACACAATTTCAATGATATCATCATAAGCCTCAAATTTAAGGTCTTCAACAGCAACATAGCTTCATCATCTTATTTTATATGGATTGTAATTGGTGTTTGCTGGTTGCACACTGATCATTTGTTGCACATTTATAAAGGATATTGTTGTGTATTGTGAGTGGGTATTACTTTTCTACATTGAGTAGTAGTTGTGATCAATTTTTAAGGTGTAATTCTGACATTGAAAAAAAAATGGCTAGAATCAATGAAGTATTAGGGTTCCTCAAAACTCTGATATTGTTTACTACTCATGATACATTAAAAATTAGCAAAGTTTATCTCACATACATTCACGTCCGTCTACAAAATGCACAAGGGAAAATTGATCTTTTGCAACTCGAACCATAGCTACAACAAGAAGAATTAAAATATATGAGCTATTCTGAACCTGTTTCTATTCAAAAGATTGAAATAGACTCCCATAAAGTAGCAATTGTACATGCAGATAGAGAAACTCAGTTTGCACTTCCCAAGCCCATCATCAGACCTTGGGTACAACTTGTCCACAACAAGCACAGAAATGGTCTTGGATATGAAAAGGACATGTCCTTTCATATTCCAGACTACTCAAAGCCCATTCAGTTTCAGAGTGTTGGATTCATTCATGACAGTTCACCTGCTCCTCATGACAATTCACATCCAACTGTTCCAGATTCTACTTCTCTTCTACAACAACAACAACAACAACAAATTGTGAAATGCCAACATTGTGACCGAGTTGGCCATTTGAAAGATCACTCTTTTGATCTTCATCCATGTAAGCATTGTCATAAAACCACCCATTCTTCAAATAGATGCTTCAAAAACAAACGTCCTACAAGAACAAAGATTCATCTTGGATGGATCACTTCTTGGCAATGGGCATCAACAACCAAGAAGATATTCCAATCACATGTCAGAACTTGTTCCAGAGTATTGAACAGTCTTGCAGTTGAGTTTTCTCCATCATCTCACCTTGTATTTGACAGGGGGAAATGATGGTCATCTACAAGCTTCAAAGTCACATCAAGTGAGCCTGAGCCACAATCTGCCATACGAGATTCAGAGTTGTAGCCAGAAACAAAGATGCCCCTAAGCATCCCTTCAATTGGAAATTTGGGACACTTCCTCTAGCAGAAGACTTTAGCTTCTTGCCAGCTTTGGAAGAATTACAGGAACAAAATTGGGGACACTTCCTCTAGCAGAAGACTTCAGCTTCTTGCTAGTTTTAGAAGAGTTCTAGGAATTGCATTAAGCATTCCAGAATTGTTGGTCATCCTTAAACCATCACAGGTTGAGACTTCCATTTTTAGGTTCAAGTTCTCCCTTTTATGTGGGGTGAGACCTCCCTTTATTGGTTGAAGGTTTCCCTCTTCAAAACAATAGGAGCACTTCCTCTAGCAGAAGACTTAAGCTTCTTGCTAGTTGTGGAAGAGTTCAAGGAACTTCACTAAGCATTCGAGTGTTGGTGATCATCCTTAAACCATCACACTTTATACCAACATTTGAGAGAGTACATTCAGCCTAGTGGTGCCATGCATTTTGGCACATTTTGTATTACAGCTCTCTTCTTGGACTCATACATAACCCTTCGGATTAAGAGGGAAATGTTGGATAACTAATCCTCAATGGGTTAGTGTGGAAGCCGAATAAACAAAAATAAGTCCAAGATACCTTGGGATGTGAAACCCAACGGTCAAACTATGTACTATAAATGTATATCTCTTTTTAATAAAAAATGTACTCTCATGTTTTATCCTTCAAATTTTGTTGCTACCCATGTGTGTTTAGCAACTCCAATGGTAAAGGTCACCTCTGGGTTCCACTCCTAGTCAATCCTACCGTCTGTCACATTGTCTTTGGGGACCAAATCTACCCCCTAGCTTGCTCACAAGACCTTCTCTCTTCTTCAAGTTGTTGGCACTTAGCGCTCATGCTATATGGTCATCACCAAATGTAGCAAGTTTTCCCTTTACAACTTGTCATTACAATAAAATTTTTCCTACCCCCTACTTCCTTTTCTTTGGAAGCCTTGCAAAGTTAGTGGAGGTAGTTAGGTTTTTTCCAGCCACTCTTTTTTGTCAACTTCCTTCCCTAAGAAGTTACAAGATCTGCTCATACTTAAATCATTTCTTATTTTCAAAATAAAAATATTATTCAATTCAAATAGATAATAAGACCAATTATTCATTTTGTTCTAACTGTGGTAAATAAAATATGTACAGGTTTCTCGGGCATTAAAACAATCTGCAAAAGTAGTGTGAAACCCTACCCCGACTAGGGAACGCGGGTCATAATTATCTTGAGAATATATATGCTCCAATTTAAATCTTGAAAACTGTGAAGTCAGTTGCCGAACTCTCTTGCGGCATCTCTAACAATGTCTTTATTTTTTATTTTTTATTTTTTTTATGTTTTTACTTTTTTACTCCAAAAATAGTGAATGATCCCCATGGTTGACATCATCATATTGAATCCTATTAATCCTATTAGTTCTTATAAAGCTACATTTTGTTATACACTTTCGTTTTGAAATCCATTTTGACCTCAAAAGTTCTCTAATATATATTGTTCTCAATAAACAAAGCTTCATCAAATGTTTGAAAAGTGGCAGTTTAGGCCCTTTTTACACACATAACATTCAAGTAGACAGAGTATGAACATAATAAGAAATACCAAGTTTTCAGTAGGAATGGAATCCTAAAGAATCTTTATTTTCAATGTAAGGAAGCTCACATTAAAATCTTTTATTATTTCCTTACTTTCCATCTTCACATTAAATAGCTCGATGACTAATACCTGTGGAGTTTTGTAGTCCCCAAAATTTTCTAAGAAGAAAATTTCAAATTATGCTGAGACTTAATACTTTGAGGGGGTTGTATAAAATATCATGTTGTAACTTTTTCCTCCAAAGTTTATGGAAATAACCTATCATGGTGCACACTCTTATCCCTAATGGCTAGCACAAAATTCTTTATGTGATCTTTTGTTGAGTAACATTACCAAATAGCCCTATGTGAGGAATTTGTGAGGGCTATTTGGTAACATTTTTTGCACACCAAAAACAACCATGACATCTTGTTTGGGCCATGGAGCAGCAAGGTTATTTCCTTGCTAATTAGCCATATGTGGAGAATTCTAAGAATAAGTGAATCAACCGATGAAGAGACTTCTTCACTAGATGAATCCTTAGTTAAAGAGGATGGGGATGATCTAGGTGGAGAAGGAGGTGAACCTAACCCCCTTGACAGAGAAGGTTGGATAGATTCACTAGTAGGTGGTTAAAAAAATGATTAATTGAGGTCAATTCTAACAGGGGATATCATATGATTTGTCATTAGGGGTAATCATAGTTTGAGAAATGCCTGAGTGTAATGTAGCTTCTTCCTAGTGGTGATCAATAGGTGTAATGAAACATTGGGACAAATGTCTTTCAATAGACCTCAATCACTCCAATCTAACTTGAGTTCTTGAGAGAACTTATGATATTTGGAGTCACTTAAAAATTTCAGATCGAATTTGAGAATGGATTGAATTTGTGGGTTCGTTGGTTGTGTGTTTAGGAATATGCTCAGGTTGAGAACTAGAGGCAGCTTGAACAATGGTAGGGTTTGAGTGACTTCTAGTGTAACACCAGTAGAGTGAAAAATTTTCCTTTTATGATTACCCTTAGCCACTTAAAGTTGGATTTCCCTCATAGAGCCATTTGTTGGCAGGCCTCTTAGACCATATGTCAATAAGGGGAAGTGGCTTGGATTGAAGTTCTTCACATAGCCTAAGTAGTCTGAATAATCACTCTAGATGGGTTTAAAATTATCCTAAAGTTATATATGTATGTACACCTAGAGCTAATGTTTTGTGTTACTATACCTAATATACAAGTTAAGTAATTAATATGACTTAATACAATAATACAGTTAGTAATTAATGTAAAATACTAAATTACAATAAATAATATAAAAATTGAACAATAAATATGATACAAAAGGAATGAAACTGGTGATAATAATAAGGCATAATATTTTGCTTGTATAAAACTGAATATTCAAAATACTACCTAAATAACTAAATTTAAAAAATATATAAAATTATAATGTAAATCTTTATAACTCTTAATATGAAACTTTGTAAACTACACATGGGTTCATCCTTAAAAAAACACAAAATCATCTAAACTTGCTTTCAAATTTCACATCAAGAATAAATTCAATGCAGATATATGTAATCACCTAAAACTAACTAGGCAAGGAAAAATTTAAGTAACCTTAACAATTTATATGAAATAGTAAGTCTTTTAGCACTTATAGGGCAAAACAATTTAGCAAACAATCCATAAGAGACTATGTAAACACATAAATTATTACAATGAAACTATTAGTCCCACTTGATACATAAAGCACTTACTACAATGACCTAAATTCTAAAACTTCTTTCTAAAAATTTAGACCTAAGTAATGGACAAATCAACATTATCATTTCAGACTTTTGACATAAAAAAGTATCATGGAATAAATATATAAACATGACTAACACAATAAAGAAAGACGCAATCAATCAATGTTGATTTAAAAATCAATGTCATGCAAATAACAACATTATTTCTTCATAATTTCCCTAAAACATAGTTATAATAAACTAAATAGGTAACAATGGATCTCAAATATGATATATATAATTAAGCATTGAATTGTTGAATTTGTTGAAATAGTGACACAACTTAAGGTAAGTTATGATAAGTTCCACAGAGAGTAAGACATAATTAACATCCTTCCCACCAATCTTTCAAAAAATTGATGGTTTATATCAATAAGCCCTAGACGCTCTAAATCTCAATCCTAGAAAATAAAAACAATGTTTCCAAAAGTTAATCCTCAACCCAAGTTATAAAACAAAATAACAAAAATTTAAAATAAACAAAATATTAGAAAAGAGGCCATTTCATTTAAAAATGGGAGGGGAATCCCTTGGTGGCTATCCAAAATGCTATGATAAAACATGCATCAGTGCTTCAAGATGTATTTCCAAATTGTGAGATTCTTTGTAACAATGTAAAAAAGGAGATATTATTTGTAAGAATGTAGAAAAGAGCAATATACGTGGCACATCAGATCTAGGTTTTCAGAAAGATATATGGAATATCTTCATTCAATCAATATTCCAATCCCACTGCAACCTTCATATCATAAGTATTTTGTGGCAAGATTGGAGAAAAGAAACGAAATATCCAACAACAATTTAGAGTGGAAACAAAATATCCAAAACAATGATTCATCTCATCGATTTTAATAATTTACGCATTAGAAACCACATCTACTCAAAACCGGTTGCCTCATAACCAGCTACTAAGAACTAGGGGAACTGTAATCTGTCAAAATGGCAAAAGCCCTCGCTTCCTTGCCCTATGCAGAAGCCCTAGTATATACCTAACAGACACGCCCTAGCTCTGTTATTATCTAACCGTAACGAACGCCTGCTTATCCTCCTGCTTATATTTGTACACAGGTTTTGAATAGCCGCAAAGGATTCAGGTAAGTAACATTCAATGGTGTCCAGAATGTATTTCGTCTTATGGTAACCATCGCATCTCTGATCCAGAACATAATTCTTGGCAGACTCTGGGTCGTGGCACCAATACAAAATCTCCCGCAGTGCTTGATAGATGGGGTCTACAAAAATAGTGTGAAACCCTGCCCGAGCTAGGGACGCGAATCAAAACCATCTTAAAAACAGATATGCTCCAATTGAAAGCTTGCAAACAGAGAAGCCAGTTAAAAAACTACAGAGCGGTATCTCACCACCAAGGATTTATCAACAAAACACTTACATTTCACCTGCATAACATACACCAAAACATTAAACAAAACAACTTCCCCCTAGAATTCAATGAAAATATATTAGTTCTAAAAACAAAAAGAGAGTACAGAACTTGTCACCTGTGGAAACAACTCACAGTGACCAAGCCCGGTCATGTACGTGATCCCCTGCCAGAGAGCATCTTAAAGACAAACAATTACGCTGTGCATAAAAAGCACTGCTACTTAGACCCAAACAATCATGCACATATGTGCTGAACTTATACAAAAGTCCCATCGCCATAATTACATACGAGGAAGCCAATCCTTCCATAACCACGGTGTGAGATGCACAATCCAGAAAAGCGGACCCTGGCATGGAATTCATATAAAACAAAAGCGAACCATGCGTGCCTTTTTTTCGTAACAAAAACAGGGCACTATTTTGCGAAAACAGTATATAAAACTTATAATGTGACCGCGGACAAACTCACCTAAATTCGCCGTAGATTAAGGCACATTACCAAACATATGGCATTCTTATAATAAGACAGGGACAAGTATGGATTGTCCATAGCTCAAGGTCGAAAGAAGTCGCGTACCTGAAAAGTTAACCGGAAAACTTCCACGAGAGCAACGCGGAGAGAGAACCCAATGACGGATACGGACGGGCTAAGGCCAGAGTTCGTCGAAGGATGGGACTCTGATGTAAGGCAAGCACACTGTGGTGGCGCTCCAATGCATAAGCTCAAAGCCAGAACTTAAGTCAAAAGCAATACGATATGATCATGGTTTTAAATTTGAAACAAAAGATTAAGATGTTAATATAACGGACATACATATACTGACATCTCCCACGTTCCTCCCCCATCACATATAATAACAACTAATGAAACTGATCAAAACAAACATTCATCAAAAATTCAATATAAAAATACAATGAAATTTAAATTTGACCTGTTCTTCTATCCTGAAAATTTAAGTTTCTTTGAAAATTGAAAAAATATTTTATTTAATAATTTTATTTTCATTTTATTTTGACTAAGTCAAAAATGTTAAAGATTACATCTCTGCCATATTAGGATCAAATGCTTATTTAGGAGTTAAGTTTACTTATGAGCTTCAAATATAAAGAAAAATTACAATAAAAAGTAGTTAAGGGAAATATTTGGAAAAATATAATATTATAGTACTATATTTTACCTAATATAAATATTAGATAAAATGAAATAATTATATTTTCTTAATATTTCTGGGAGCTCCTCTCCCCACCCTAGCTCACATTCATAGTTAACCTTATTCATTTCTAAACATACCATCCTACATCTATCAAACTTTTATTTCTATAGCACATTATTACACATAAATTAGGAGAATATATTGCATATATTACATTAAAGTAATTATCAAACAAGCCCTTGGAATGAGGAACGAACTATTGTAATTTACTTTGTCCAATCCAATTTAACCTTACACTTCTTAAAAACATCTTAGTGAATAACCTAATAGCCTGATCTAAATCTTCTACCCATATATACATATTATGTATTCATCCATTTAACCATAGAAACAAAACATAGAAATGCCAAGAATGATTGCATACCCATAAAAATATTCCTGAATCCCCTATAGCCTCCAAGAAGATCTAAATTTTCCACCCATATATACATATTATGTATCATCAATTCAATGAGAGAAACAAAACATAGAAATGCCAAGTATGATTGCATATCCATTAAAATATTCGTGAGCCTCAAGGAAGATCTAAATATTCTAGCCATATATTCACATTATGTATTCATCCAAATGCCAAGTATGATTGCATATCCATAAAAGTATTTTCATTTACACAGCATGGATTCAACACCATCATTTTCTACAACGATAGAAATATGATTACATATCCATAAAAGTATTAACATCTAAATATTCTAGCCATGTATTCACATTATGTATTCATCCAAATGGCAAGTATGATTGCATATCCATAAAAATATTTTACATTTGCAAAGCATGGATTCAACACCATCATTTTATACAACGATAGAAATATGATTATATATCCATAAAAATATTTTACATTTACACGCAACATGGATTCAACACCATCATTTTCTACAATGATAGAAACAAAACATAGAAATGCCAAGTATGATTACATATCCATAAAAATATTCCTGAATTTACACGCAACATGGATTCAACGCCATCATTTTCTACAATGATAGAAACAAAACATAGAAATGCCAAGTATGATTCATATCCATAAAAAATTCCTGAATCACCTAATAGCTTCGAGGAAGATCTAAATATTCTAGCCATATATACACATTATGTATTCATCCAAATGGAAAGCATGATAACATGCCCATATAAATATTACTGAATCACCTAACAGCTTGAGGAAGATCTAAATATTCAACCATATATACACATTATGTATTCATCCAAATGCCAAGTGTGAAATTCCAAGTGTAATTGCATACCCATAAAAATATTACTGAACCACCTAATAGCCTCGAGGAAGATCTAAATATTCTATCCATATATACACATTATGTATTCATCCAAATGCCAAGTGTGATTGCATATAGATAATAATATTTTACATTTACATGCAACATGGATTCAATGCTATCATTTTCTACAACGATAGAAACAAAATACTAATAGCCTCCAGGAAGATCTAAGTATTCCAGCCATATATACACATTATGTATTCTGTTATGCAAATGATACCCAAATACAAAATATGCGAAGAAAAGATACCGAGAACACAGAATATGCAAAGAAAAGATACCCAGAAACACATAATAGCAATGATTTTATTATTCAGAGAGCGTCGAGGAAGATCTAAGTATTCCAGCCATATATACACATTATGTATTCTGTTATGCTCTTAACCTGCAAAAGATACCCAAATACAAAATATGCGAAGAAAACATACCCATACCCAAATACAAAATATGTGAAGAAAACATACCCAGAACACAGAATATGCGAAGAAAAGATACCCAGAACACAGAATAGCAATGATTTTATTATTCAGAGAGTAATGTTCACTCCCCTCTTCGAGGGGACAACCTCCAATAGAGCAGAGCTCGATTACAAAATAAGACACGATGCTCCTCGCAGGGAGTCTCTATCCTTTATATATGACTCATACA
>APFE031752987.1:0-50557 GCA_000404065.3 Pinus taeda
TGAACGTCCACCACCTCCGCGAGGCATGACTTGAGACCACTTGGTGGCCCTCGTCTCCCGCACGTTGCGTGGCGAGTCTAACATCATGGTCTGCAACTGGAGGGCCGGCACCTGCTCGAACATCAGTGGGAGCAGAAGAGAACCATAACCGAACTGCTTCGACTCTCCGCATCGACAGTTGTTCAGTTGCCTCTTCATGCTGTTCATCACAGCCGCCGCCCAGTTAAAGATCATGGGCTCCAAGCAATCAAGAGCAAGTAAGAGATTGGCCTTTGAGGCCTCATGGTTCGCCAGGCTCCCCGCTGCCCGCGTGACCAGGAAAAGGATGGTACGAAGAACTATGTCGGCACGCTCACCGACACCCACCGATGGGATACTGCATTTCCCACTCCGCGTCTTAACCGCCTGTGGGCAGACCCGAGCCATCAATCGGTTTAGCGTCTCGCCGCTAGGGCGCTGCCCCTCCAGAATGGGCACCAGACCTCGGCGAGACAACCCAGTCAAAAAATATATGTCACTGGAGTCAAACTCAATGTCTCGACCCCGGATGGTGAATTTTCCATCCACTGGGTTCCACGCCCTGATCAACAACTCCAGCAGATCTGGCTGAGCTCTCAGTCTCGGAGTAAGGAAGAACTTCAGCAAACCGCATGCCCGCATAGCATTGCGGCATCCGGCATCAGCAAAAGCGGAAACATCCTCATTGTCATGGTCCCTCTCCTGCCAAGTAAATGCCATTGTGCCTTGCAAAAGCACCCAAAGCCCATTTAGAAACTTGCATGTGGGAAAAAGCATTTAAATTTTAAAAATTGATATGTCTCGGCGCCAGCGCGACTGTTTCTAAAACAGTCGCGCTGGAAATGGCCGCCTCGTGTATTTTTCACTGGGCCAGCGCGGAAGGACACAGGTTTTCCGTGCTGACCCAGAACGGGCTACGTGTTGGAAAACCCGGTCGGCGCGGACCCGATAGGGAAACCCGCGCTGACCGAGAGTGTTCCAACGCGCAAAGATTTTGGCCAAATGGCCAAATCTTACGGTCAAATCAGATAAAAACATAATCAAAATGCAAGGCAGGGCAAGAGGAACCTACCTGGAACAAGCGGTCGGGAAATCAGCGTCCAGATGAGGGAGAATCAGCTCCGCCAACTTTGTAGTAATTTCACGTCCTTCAGAGCTCCAATGGTAAAATGGTAAAAATGGTTTTACAAACCTCCTATTTATAGTAAAATTTCCAAATTTGGTCAAATTTCTTTGAAAATGTGGGTTTTTTCCTATAATTTTGCCATAAACTCATCTAGATGTGCTACATTATGTCTTAATGCATATTCTATTATGGTTTTCCGACATGTCAAACAGGTTTTACGCAGGTATTTGTCATGTGCAGGTCCTCGAAACCAACATGGTCACGGTGGATTTCTATACACTTGATCCCCAAAAATGTCGTCGTTAAGCTCTTTTCTGACACAAAACAAGAAAAGATTTCCGAGCCTCCTCTCAACTCGTCTAAAAGAAATAAGAGGCGGTTGCTTTTAAAGCTCTTTTTCGACCGTTTAAACCAAAAAGATTGCCGGGTGTTTGTCGTTTCGCACTCGTTATTGGTTCCAAAATGACGTGCTTCTAACCGCTTTTTTACTTTTTCAGGTCGAAGCCACTACTTACCAAAAGTACTCCTTGGTCGTAATGATCGGGCGGTTCTTTCGAGCATCGTTTTATACTTTTTCGGGCTCGAGAGACACAACGGTACGAAAAATCACCCCCCTGGAGTTTCCTTGTCAGCTGTCTTTTCAAACTCTCTAAATATGAAAAGGCGCCGAGCTCCTCCTTTGTCAGGCTCGTTAAAACTGAATGACATCGGGCTTCGTCGAAATGACGCTCTCTAAGCATATGCTATCCCCGTCAAGCTTGTCATCCAAAAATAATCGGGGTACTCGCCAGAAATGGCGGGGGAAATAAAGGAACTGTAATCGTCGTCATCGGCAGTATGTCGCTCTTGAACATGGCACTGTTTGCATTCGTGTCTGGGTGGGGACATCTCATCTCACTTCACTTTTGCCTCCATGGGTTTAGGTCATCCTATTTGGCCACTCATCTGCTCATTGTCCTTTCGTTTCGACCTCTGATCATTTGACCCCCAAATACTGCCAAATCCGTCAGTGTGCCGCCGATATGTTCAGGAGAAGTTGACCCCTGCAAGTATAACCTCCCTCTGAAATTTCACACAAAACAAAACTTGTCTCCACCCGTCTCGCTTCGATGATGTGGGAAACATTATGGCCCACCTTCGATAGAGATCACTTCCTGTCGAATTCAACTCATTATCCAGGAGTGACCTAGAGACTCCCTTCAAGTACCTTGGGGCCTGCATGCCTTAATGGCAGGTTCTTCATGTTCGACGCGAGGTTTTCATTATTGGCCTCCGATCGAATGATTCCGCGGGTGTTCGACATCGACTCATTTATTCACATGCCGTGGATTGTACCTATAGTACCTTGAGGGCCATCGTCATCATTGGTGGCCCCTCTCGCGTCTGTTAACAGCTTTCATCATTGGCTGGTAATCAGACGACATTCAAACACGTTCGACTTCGACACATATATTCACATGTTTGAACTTGTACTTTGTTTGGATTTGGATGGAGCGCAAGACCCTGGTTCTAGCCCATCATGGATCAGGTTACGATTTTGTGGGACATCATTACATGACTCGATGATGGATGGCTGCGACCATACCTGAGTCCTCTTAAGGATGGCTGCGACCATACCTCTTATCATTATGGTCTTCTCAGCTGGGTGGTTGCGTCCACGCCACAGACCTTTTTCTATATGTCTTTTGGATGGCTGCGCCCATGCCTAGACTACATGTAATTGAAATATCAGTTGTATCCACCTGCAGTCTCTCTCTCCGGTGGTGTTCCGGTCCAGCAGTCTTGTAAAGCATTTCACCCCTCCCACTCTCTCGGGCTTCATGCTTTAGGGGGCATCTGTTACACAGTAAAATGTCACTGCCATCATGTTAGTCTCCCTACTATGTTGTGAAACCACATTCACCTATACTCATGCTCCTCAAAATGGCTAAAAAACCCTCTTTGCCTAAGTTAAATGAATCATCGCGTCTGTTAATCAAATAACCACGCTGACAGGCGGAGGCCAATGTATCTGATGCGCTGCCAGCGCGGAAGCACACGCCTTTTCCGCGCTGGTCCCATTTTACGAATAGCGCACCCTCCGTTTGTCCTGTTGAGCACTGACCCGACCTCCTCTATAGTTGGTCTGCGATGTCAGCGTGCCAGCTCAGTGTCTCGCCCGCGCTGATCCTGTTTGGGCGAATTTGTTCTAACAACCAACCTTCCAGATCCCTCCAGACTTGGTTGTTAGCATTGTTGAGGTCGCCATCCTTTCTCTGGCATGTCTGTTCGACTGACCATCCACTTATTTTGGGGGAAAGCTCATCCTTTACCTATTCATGGAAACTCCTTCTCCTTTATAAGCCTCCTCCATTGCCCATGAGCAGCTAGTTTGGAACATATAGACTTTGATTGAGGAATTCTTAGTGCATTAGTGCTGCTCTTTGTAGGCATTTTGTGTGTTGTGTGAGGATTGCTTTGAGCTTGAGGAAGGTCATGAGCTTGTTGCCTTGTATGTGAGAGAGAGACCTCTTTGACTTGGGAGATTTGCTTCAAAGGTGAATGCTTGGAAGACATGCTGGCTGGACCCTCTAGAGAAGGACTCAGCGTCAGGACTTCGGTTGTACCTTACTCTATTTTCTGATTAATAAAGATAGATGACTACTCTTATGGTTCCATTTCCATTTGTCCTATGAATGATTAATGTAAATTGTATCCTTCCTGACTGATGCATAGTTGTTTTTAGTAGATTTTACGCTTGTGTTTGTTCTCTCTTTGCTTGTGCAGGTGTCCGTCCGCGAGGATAGTGGAGGACTATGATCGGCTGGAGCGAAGGAGCGAGAAGATCAGCTCTCCGACAAACATAGCGTTGGAATCCAAGTAGGTTTCTCTTACCCACTTGTTAATTACAACTAGGAACCTGTAGTGTAGCATTGTTCGATTGTTGCTAGACCCCCTTTGGGCTAGTAGGGATCGCCTCTATCCGTAGAGGGGATTTACCTCTCCAATAGAGACCTTGAGAGTTCATCTGTTGATTTACCACCATCTTATGTCACCCCACTTACTCATAATTTCAGTGCAGTTTTGGACTACGAATATGATGATTGTGATGATGTGTTATCTGCTCATCCTCCATCTGTTGATTCCTTTGGTCCTCTTGATTGTGAGTTGTTTGATTTACCTATTTCAGTTGTTTCTGTTGATGTTCACGAGGATCAATTTTAGGATGGAGTTAGTATTGAGCAGCAAAATTGTGATATCATTTACAATGACTATGTGTGGGAGTCTATCTCTAAACAAAAATTTGTGATGAAGGTTGATCTTTCTCCTTCCGCACCTCTCCCTCATTAACCTACCATATTGCATGATTTTTTCATCCCTATCGAATATTTCAAAGAATCATTTTTTGATGATTTTATTTTTTATCACACTTAGAACTCATGGGATGTCAATTTTATAGTTGAATGCGGAGAGGAAAAATATTCTCTTTTTGATCTTCCCAATCCATCATCTGATCTTTGTGAAGAATTAGATGGTGAAATTTCTTGTTTGCAATATTCCCCTCTTTACAATTCATCAGAACATGAGGATGCATTTGTTTTTTATCTTGAACTTTGTGATCGTGGTTGTCGTGATCTATTCACCAATTCATTTGGTCACAACTCTGATTTTTGAACGTTGGATCTTTTTAAGCCACATGTTTTCATTGATCTATCCTCTGATGTTGATCTAGTTGGATATTGGTGGCCAACCTCCTATTCCAATTAGAGCCCCACCATTGTTTCTTTTAGTTTTTCTGTTTCCTTAATTGTAGCACAATTTGCTATTTTTGGCATTTTTTCAAGTCTTGAACTTTCAGAGCCATTTTGAGGCCCTAAATGAAGTTTTTTTGGAAAATAGTTAAACATGAGTCTTTAACTAACAATAATAATTGAAATTTGTATTTCTCGGATAGATATTTCTAACGAGGTATCGTGCACATCAAATGGAGATCATATGCCAAAGTTACAAACCCGAGAAGTTGATGTACCAATTTACACTAATGGGGCCCATAGTTTTGGTGCTTCATCTCCTAGGGTTAGTTTTTTGGATGTTTAGGGTTTTCCATTGTTTCTTAATAATAAATTGGCCTTTGAGCCTCATTGTAACAAAGTTTAGAGGCATGTAGATGCCACATCTATTCTCAGAGATAAACTACAATTGCTAGAGCTATTCTATTTCCATTTTGTATGTAAGCATATTTCAGTTCTTTGATATTAATGAAATAAAGTTTTATTTCTTATGCATCTCTGTGTTTATGTTTATATTTGTATTTTATTTCATTCCTGCATAATTCTAGATCAGTGGTATCAGAGCAGTCTTCTCTTTCTCTATTTTTCTTTGCATGTCCCCAATAGGTCAAGGTATAAGGAGTTATGGCTCGAACTGGTTGAACCTTTGCAATCCTAGCCTCGCAAACCCCAATGGCCTCCCATGGTGGAAGAAAATATATACAAGGGCGTAGGAGATCCCTTCAAAATATTGGTTGAAGAAGCCCTTAAACGAAAGAGGAACATGATGATGGAAAACTTTTCCCATATCCTTTGGCAGATGACCACAGGCGTCACATCTTCATCTGACAACTACTCTGGAAGCACCACTCCGTTCAAGGTACAATTCAACTTTGATATTCCCATATTTGGAGACTAGATATATGTAGATGACATAGTTATATGGTTAAATCTATTGAAAGGGAATTTTTCGGTTCATGATCTTTCCAATAGGGAAAAGATTTCTTTTTCACTCCTCATAGCCACCCCCCACATCAAGGACTAGTGGGAAAACTACTGTGAGCAGAAGGACGAGAGAGAACCCTTACTATTTTTATCCACACCCACTTGGAAATATTTCCGAGATACCATAAGGAGAAGTATTACCTTGTCGGGAGCTATGAAGATAAGTACATAAAGTGGACCACACTACGACAAAGAAGGTACCAAGATGTGTCAGAGTTAAAAAATATTTTCCATACCCTTCGCACAAAGTTGGGTATCAAGGATTCTGAGCATCATCTAGTACTCAAGTACCATAGTTGTCTTCACAAATACATCTAGGATGAGATGGAGTTCCTAGACATATCCTCACTTAGCGTCACCTACCGATACGCTATCAAGATCAAGCATAAGTTTAAACAGAAGAAGTGAGACTTTGGATTGGTGAATTTGAAGCAAGGGAAAGGCAACCCCAAACCGTAGAATAGAGGACAAAGCCAAGGTGGGGTAACCCAGGACAACTCGTCAAAGTTGCAAGGAAAGAATAACACCATGGAGACAAAGAAGGACATAGAAAAGTCGTGTGAGTTCCATAAGCACTCCACTCACAACACAAGTGAGTGTTGAGCCAAGTAGTCACTAGTCGCCAAGTTGAAGGCTTTAGAATCAGATGCACATTCTAACCTTGAGTCAGAATCCAACAAGAGGAGTGACATAGGGAAGAATATTATTGATGTGGAGCCCAATGCCACTGTTGCCACCACCAAGATCCAGAAGATTGAGCTCGAAGATCCAAAGGAAGGCGATCATCTCTTCCACTCATAGATGTGTGTAAAGGGTTCGTCATTGCAATTAATTATCGACAGCATGAGCCAAAATAACCTCATTTCAGTAGAGGTCATGAATAAATTGGGCCTATTGACCACACCACACCCATAGTCATACACCATTGGGTGGTTTCACCAAGGACGCGATCTTCTTGTCAAACTACAACATCGAGCCCTTCACATATGAGGTATTGTGTGATGTTGCTCATCTTGAAGTTTGTGATATATTATTAGGCTAGCCATATTTGTGGAAGCATCATGTTGTCTATGATTCAAGGCCTCATACTATTATTATTTATTTGGGTAATAAGTTATACAAGATAGTGGAGGTAGCTCCGCCTATCGCCATCTCTTTGATCTCTACTAAGAAATGTAGTAACATCATCTCCTAGACTGGGAAATATTATTTATTTCTTATTCGCTCTCAAAGTAAGGGGAAGATCGTGGCCACATCCATGGCCCCCAGGAAGGGTTTTTCCATGCAACAGAAGCAGGTGGATAAGGTCGTATAATAATACAGGGACATATTCTCCTCACCAGCAGGGGTACCCTTGCACTGTCAGGTCAAGCATTGGATCGACCTGACTCTTGAAGCACCTCTACCCAACGAGCCAATATATTTCCACTCCATTCTGGAAAATGAAGGGATCAAGTGGTAAATCCAGGAATTTTTGCAAAAAGGGCACATTCGACCAAGTTCCTCACCTTGTGGGAGCCCAATTGTATTTGTATAGAAGAAGGATGGGACCTGGAGGCTCTGCATTGATTATTAGTCTCTAAACAAAATAATTTATAGGAACAGGTATCCAACCCCATGGATTGATGACCTTCTGGACCAAATCAAGGGGGCCAAGTATTTCAGTAAGATTGATCTGAAGTCTGGCTATCACCAAGTTCCAATAGATCCCACAGATGTATGGAAGACCACCTTAAAATCCAAGGAAGGAATTTTTGAATGGTTAGTTATGCCCTTCGGGTTGAAAAATGCCCCTGTTAATTTTATGACGCTAATGGATGACATCTTGTGGCCCTTCACCAAATCATTCATGGTTGTTTATATGAATGACATCCTCATCTTCAACAAGAGTTAGGAAGAACACTTGAAACACATTTGGAAGGTCCTTCAAACCTTGTGGCAACAAAAATTGTGTTCCAACTTGGAGAAATGCACCTTTGGCATGAGCCAGGTATAATATCTCTGTTACATCATAGATGAGCGAGGCATGCATGTGGATCTAACTAAGATCTGAGTCATTCGAGATTGGATAGCCTCAACCTCTCTAACAAAGCTTCATATATTTTTGGGCCTTGCGAATTTTTATCGAAGGTTCATGTTGGGATTCTCCCATATCACTTGGCCTTTGAGTCAGATTACCAAGGGCATAGTGAAAGCAAAGTTTTCTTGGTCCAAGTCCCAACAAAATACATTTGTTGAGTTGAAGTACCACCTCTACTCTGCACTAGTACTCACATTACCAAACCTGTAGTAACCATTTGAAATTGAGGCAAACACCTCCAACTATGCTATTGGTGCGGTCCTCACCCAACACGGAAATCTAGTGGCCTATTGTAGTGAGACACTTTTTGATACAATCTAGTACCCCACCTATGATAAAGAGATGTATTCCATCATGCAGGCTTGCGGACAATGGAATAATTACATTCTAGGGAGGGAGATGTGGTGAAAATAGCAACAAGAAATGCTAAATATAGAAGTGCTAAAAATATCATTGCTATAAATAGCATTTCGGGATACATTCCAATTTTAGTTAGTCCCTGAACTAAAATTGAGAATTAAAATTCGAATTTGATCTTAGCGGCTATTTGAAAAATAATTAATTATTCATCTTGAGTTAATTAGTTGGAGAAAATCAAACATGAAGTCTATGTGAATACATGAAACAATTTTCCCTTTGATTGAGGAATTTATCCCTTAATTAAGGAGATCAAGATGAGTTGTACTTTGATTTGTAATTAGTTAGCTCATTTAACTGAGTTAAGTCCAGTTAGATTAGTTCCAAAAGTTTTTGGAACTGATTTTGAGTTCAATTAGTTAATGCATGCATGCATGTAACTAGTGTACTTCAGATAACTGAATATTCTCTCATAAATAACTCATGCATATCAGTTCAGTCAGAGACCCAGTTCAGATCATAGGATGGGGCAATGTACTATCACTTGAAGGAATATTCCATTGAGGATATCTCTTTCATGCAGAAGGAATTCATTCCTTGGAGATTGCGTAGTTACTTCTGAGTTTGGTGAGTTATGTGAGAGGTGAATTAACACAAGTGGAAGCCAGAGGACCCAGGAGAAACTGTGCAAGGAAATAGGAGGCTTAGAGGCCTAAAGGAAGGCATATTTTGTGTCTATTGAATCTATGAGCAGCATTGAGCAATTGTACTGAGAGTTGGATCGCTTGTGAGCTAAAGCTTTGTGTAATCCAGAGATATTTCCACTTGTACGATAATACAGATAGCAGGGTTTTTAGCTAATTCTTTCCCCAGAGTATTCTTATGTGTTCATGTGTGATTGATTTCTCATTCTCTGATATATGTGTTATGTTTGATCTTGCTCAAAATTGATTAAGCTTCCACAAGTTTGTTTGTAGAAGTAGATCAAGTATTTTGCTTTGGTATATTGCATTATCAGGTGATCTACAGTGGGAAATTCTACATGGTATCGAAGCAAAGGTGATCAAAGCAGAAAACCATATACAAAGAAGGGAGAAGTTCGAGGTTTTAAGTTCCTAATTATAGAAACCAAATTCTTATCACATCTAAAATTTCACCAGTGGCATTCAACGGTTTGAGACTCGAGTATGCCCTAGATGGTAGCTCAAATTATATAGCCTGGAAGGATCACATGGAAGCAGTATTAGAGGACAATGATTTGAAGGACTTCATTAATTAAGAAGTCCCAAAGCTAGCAACTGTTAGTGCCCAAGAATTGGCGGAATGGAATAAATGTGTGGCCAGAGTGAGGAGAATCCTTTTGGAGGGACTCTGAGACCACATTGTCTCGAGTATCCATGGGAATGAGACACCGTTTTCAATGTGGAAAAAATTGAAGGATCTATACCAGAACAACAGCAATTAGAGGAAGCTAGCGCTGAAAGATAAGCTTTGGAAAATCAAGTGTGAAAAGGGTGACACGATCTCTACATATCTGTACAAGTTCACCACCTACAGGGATGAGCTTGGAAGTGTAGGAATCATGACAGCCAATGATGACATGATGAGTCTTGCTCTCCTTGGTCTTCCTAAGAGCTGGCATAGCTGCCAAGACTCGATAAATGGAATAGAGAAACTACTAGAATGGGAACGACTTTGGTCAAATCTTAGGCAAGAGGAGATAAGGAGAAGCACCAGAGATGGATCTTTATCAAAGCAAGATGATGAAGAAAATATAACCTTAGCAAGTAAGGCAAGGAAAGGGAAGGGGAAGGCTTCACATTCCAAATCGAGTTCTTCCCATGGTGGGAAGAATATTGACAAACTGAAAGTGCAATGCTTTTATTGTCATGAGGTGGGCCATTATGCTACGAATTGTCCACAAAAGAAATCCAAGAAGGGATCCTCGAAAGGATCAGATGGTGAGGTACTCGCCTCACAGTTCAAATTAGATTTTACCCTCATCGCATGCATGGTTTCATTGATGGTGGGTTGTGTTTGGTACCTAGACAGTGGGGCCTCATTCCACATGACCGGAGACAAGAGTCTATTCATTACCTTGGAAGAGAAGGACCTCCAGATGCGCATAGAGATGGGCGATGATGGAAAGTACCATGTTTTAGGTGAAGGCATGGTTGTGTTTGAGCTCCTCTCACCATGACTGATGTAAAGCATGTGCCTGATCTGAAGAAGAACCCGGTATCCGTTGCTATGTTGGAAGACAAAGGCTATGATGTAGTCTTCAGTGAAGGAAAGGCATTCCTGAGGCATATCGACACTGGACAGACCAAGAGGATTGGGATTCGAGTTAAGAATCTCTACAAGCTAGAGGTAGACAATTGTGCTGCATTGAGTTCCAAAGTAGAGTTGGTGCAAAGCCAAGATATTGGTGAGATATGGCATAGAAGATTGGGCCACTTGCACCATGGGGCCTTGAAGATCATGTAGCAGATTTCTATCGGACTTCCCAAGGGTAAACTGGAGCAAGTGGATACATGCAAAGGTTGTACCTTGGGTAAGTATGAAAAATCTTCCTTTCAAGATCGAGACAGTCGAGCTAGAGCCTCCTAGAGTGAGTTCATACAAATGTGTGTGGACCATTCTCGACATCCTCCATCGCTAAACAAAGGTACTATGTTATTTTTATTGATGATTTTTCTCGTAGATGTTGGATCTACTTCATGCAGAAGAAGGATCAAACCCTCTCAAGGTCTTTTGAGTTCAAAGCCTTGGTTGAGAAAGAATTTGGAAAGAAACTAATGGCCTTGCGAAGCGACAATGGTGGAGAGTATGTCTCCCAATAGTTTAAGGACTTATGTGCAACATAAATAATTGAACGGGAGTTGACAACACCCCATAATGCACAACAGAATGGGGTGGCCAAAAGAAAGAACTGAACGATTGTAGGAGCAGCTCAGGTGATGCTGCATGACCAAGGCCTACCACTTCATTTGTGGGTTGAGGCATGCAATACAACAGTATACTTGCAAAATATAAGTCCACATCGTATACTGGGGATGAAGACACCAGTGGAGGCCTTCTCCGGGAAGAGACCAAATGTGAGTCACTTCAGGATATTTGGATCATTGATTTATTTCCATGTGACCAAATATTCCTAGAAGAAGTTAGAGCCAATGGCTGAGTTGGGGATACTTTTGGGGTACACTGATACACCCCACAAATATCAGGTGTTCTTGCCTATCAGTCAGAGGACAATGCAGAGATCTGAAGTTCGATGAGCAGAAGTCCATGTGAGTTTCCCTTGAAAGGGAGGTCAAGTTGCATGCAGAGGAGGAACTTTTAGTTCCTAAGGTTGAGGAGCCTCAGATTGATGTGGATCATCCACATGCAGAGGATCTAGGAGTGGAGACATCCACTCATGCAGAGTCTTCCAGAGATGGGCAGAAATGCTCAAGGGAAGTTGACAGATTGGTGATGGATACGAGAGAGAATGTAGTACATCCATTCTCTCAGCGCAGATAGAGGATAGCACCTGAACAGTACACTGGTTACATGGCCCTTGTTGGGGAGTGTGTAGAGACCGAACCATCTTCCTTTGAGGAAGGAGTATAGAAGCCAGTCTGGGTTGATGCTGTGGTGGAGGAGTATGACTCCATAGTTTGGAACAGTGTTTGGGATGTTGTCCCAAGACCGGAGGACAAGTCAGTGGTGAGTTCCCGATGGCTTTACAAGGTAAAGCAAGCAGCTGATGGTAGTGTGGAGAAACATAAGGCAAGGTTTGTTGTCAGTGGTTTCTCACAGGTCGAGGGGATCGACTATGATGAGACTTTTTCTCCTATAGCAAGGTACTCATCTATTAGATCGATGTTGGCACTATCAACACAAATGGGTTGGAAGATCCATCAGATAGATGTGAAGATTGCGTTCCTTAATGGCAAGACTGAGGAAGAGGTGTACATAGAGAAGTCGGAAGGATTTGAGACCTTCGATCGTGAGTCGCACATATGACGACTCAAGGGAGCTTTGTATGGGCTAAAGCAAGCACCTCGTGCTTGGTACAATAGGATGGATAGTTATTTCACCGGGTTGGGCTTCAGAAAGAGTGAAGCAGATGCAAACCTTTACCACATCATGGTAGAAGGTAAGCCATTGATCATTGTTATTTATGTTGATGATCTGATATTGATAGGTGATGATTAGTTGATCAAGTCTAGAAAGGAGGACCTTGCAAGGGAGTTCAAGATGAAAGACATGGGTCTCATGCACTACTTTCTAGGCATGGAAGTGTGGCAGAACCATGGGGAAGTGTTTGTGTCTCAAGGTAAGTATGCGAATGAGATACTAACGAGATTCCACATGGAGTAGTGCAAGCCCATGTAGACTCCTCTAGTAGGTAACTAGAGGAAGGCTGATGCTACTTCAGGTGAGGTAGTAGCTGCTACTGTTTATCAGCAGCTTGTGTGTTCATTGATGTATTTAGTAAACACACGACTAGATTTGTGCTTTGCGATGAACCAGCTAAGTCAAGCTATGGGTCAGCCTACCAAGCTGTTTTGGAAGGCAGCAAAGCATATGCTGAGATACCTCAGAGGCACATCTTAGTATGGATTATGGTATAGATAGACAGAGGGAGTGAAGCTTCAGGGCTTCACAGATGCAGATTGGGCAGGGAGTCCATCAAATCGGAAGAGCATTTCAGGAGGAATTTTCAACCTTGGTTCAATTGTAGTTTCTTGGTACAACAGGAAATAGAGGTCAACTGCACTTAGCTCAGCAGAGGTCGAATACATAGCTACCAGTTAGGTAGCATGTGAGGCCATTTGGATGCGGAAAATTCTAGTTGGATTGTTTAGTCAAGGGATGGATCCAACTGTGATCTATTGCAATAGTCAGAGTTGTATCAAACTCTCTGAGAATCCAGTATTTCATGACAGGTCCAAGCACAACGATATCCGGTATCATCATCTTCGAGATTGTGTGGTGAAGAGGATCATGTTGTTGTTGTATGTTTTGACCGAGGAGCAAGATGTAGATATTGTGACTAAAGCATTGTCAAAATGAAAATTCTAGTTCCACAGAGACAGGATTGGGGTGATAGATAATCCCTTTCTTGTTGAGAGGGAGTGTTGAAAATAGAAACAAGAAATGCTAAATATAGAAGTTCTAAAAATAGCATTACTATAAATAGAATTTCGGGATACATTCCAATTTTAGTTAGTCCCTGAACTAAAATTGAGAACTAAAATTCGAATTTGATCTTAGCAGTTGTTTGAAAAATAATTAATTAATTCATCTTGAGTTAATTAGTTGGAGAAAATCAAACATGAATTCTATGTGAAGGCGTGCAACAGTTTTCCCTTTGATTGAGGAAGTTATCCCTTAATTAAGGAGAACAAGATGAGTTGTACTTTGTGTTGTAATTAATTAGTTCAGTTAACGGAGTTACGTCCAGTTAGATTAGTTCCAATAGTTTGTGGAATTGATTGTGAGTTCAATTAGTTAATGCATGCATGCATGTAACTAGTGTACTTCAGATAACTGAATATTCTCTCATAAATAACTCATGCATGTTAGTTCAGTCAGAGATCCAGTTGAGATCAGAAGATGGGACAATGTACTATTAGTTGCAGGAATATTCCATTGAGGATATCTCTTGCATGCAGAAGGAATTCATTCCTTGGAGATTACACAGTTACTTCTGAGTTTGGTGAGTTATGTGAGAGGTGATTCACACAGGTGGCAGCCAGAGGACCCAAGAGAAACTGCGCAAGGAAATAGGAGGCTTGGAGGACTGAAGGAAGGCATATGTTGTGTCTATTCAGTCTATGAGCAGCATTGAGGGATTGTACTAAGAGTTGGATAGCTTGTGAGCTAAAGTTTTGTGTAATCCAGAGATATTTCCACTTGTATGATAATACAGATAGGGGGGTTTTTAGCTGAGGCTTTCCCCAAAGTATTCTTATATGTTCATGTGTGATTGATTTCTAATTCTCTGTTATATGTGTTCTATTTGATCTTGTTGAAAATCAATTAAGCTTCCACAAGTTTGTTTGTACAAGTAGATCAAGTGTTTTGCTTCAGTATATTGCATTATCAGGTGATCTACAGTGGGAAATTCTACAAGACAGTCATCCACATCGATCAATGACCTCTTCATTTTATATAGACACAAGGGAATTTGCAGAACAATCACCATCAGAAGTGATCTAAATATCTGCAACAATTCCACTTGAACATTAAATACAAAAATGGAAGCACTAATCATGTTTTAGATTTCATCAGTTGGCCCCTAGTTGTAGCACTGACTACTGTTCTCAACTCTTATGACCACAAGAACTTTGGATGGTTGCAACTATACAAAATTGATCCAAAGTTCACCTCCACATACCAAATTCTAGTAGATGTAAAGAAAGTTCCTAATTTCGACCTCCAAGACACATTATTATGCTACCCAGGCCACCTTTGTGTTCCTTCAAGCGAGTGTTCCAAGATGATTTGGGAGGCACGCTAGAGTCCAGTCACAAGACACTTTGGTGTGGAGAAAAATGTGGTCATACTACAAAATTAATTTTATTGGCCAAATCTCTGACAGGATGTTGGTAAATATATCATATCCTGCACTGTCTGTGCCATATCCAAGCCAACCATCCAGAAGAAAGGCCTGTACACTCCTCTGCCTACTCCCAACCAACCTTGGGAATGCATCTCCATGGACTATCTGTCTGGCCTCCTTTCTACCAAGCATGGTAATGACTGTGTATTTATGGTCGTGGATAAATTTTCTAATATGGCTTTATTGGCGACCTACAAGAAGAGTATCACAACAGAGGACACTTCCAAAATCTTCTTTGAACGAGTGTGGGTACATTTTGGGATCCCACAGACCATTATATCAAATTGGGATAGTAGGTTCCTAAGTGCATTTTGGTCAAGTCTCTGGACACTATTGGACACCAATCTCACCAAGTCGACTGCATTCCATCTCCATACTGATGGCCAGACAAAGGTCATCAACAGAATGATAATGCACATACTCCGCAAGTACAACTCCAAGAATCCACAAACTTGGGATGAGAGCCTTCCCTATGTGCAACATAATTATGACAAAGCTATCCATAGCTCGAATAGTCATAGCCCCTTTCAAGTGGGTCTAGTATTTCAACCATTGTGTATGATTCATGTTGCCATGCCTCATACAACTACACAAATAGAATCCACACATGTACTGTCTGAGGTTGATAAAGCAACCAGATTTATTGGACGCATATAGAATATCCTCCAATAGCTTCACGACATCTTGGAGAACTCTAATGCCAAGTACAAGTAGTGATAATGTCAACACCAAGTGCCACAAAAGTTCCAGGTGGGCGGCAAAGTTTGGTTTCATTTGCATAAATAATGCCTTAAAAAAGCCCATCAAAAGCTTAGACCACTCTGACATGGGCCTTACACCATTACCAAGGTTGTGGGAGACAATGATTTTGAGATCAACATTCCCCCATTCCTTGGCCTGCACCCAGTGTTCAACGTGGACCACCTTCGACCATACTTTCCACCATTACTCGACACATTAGACATTGTAGAACAACTCACACCAATGGAGTTAAACCGAGATTGCATGGAATAGGACACAACTGATTAGATCATAGATAAACATATCAATAAAACTTTCTAGTAGAAGATCTAAGTGTATCGGGTTGTCAAATCTGGCCAACTCCTGCACCAAGGCAAGTGCCTAACCAGGGACCAAGTTTAGCAGAAGTTTCCCCATCTCATGGAGGCACTAAACGCAATGGGGACCATTGCTTCCTAAGGGGGGAGGACTGATCCAGGTAGATATTGGTGGCCACCCACCTATTCCACTTGGACCCCTACCATTGTTTCTTTTAATTTTTTAGTTTCCTTAATTGTAGCACAATTTACTATTTTTGACAGTTTTTCGAGTCTTGAACTTCCAGAGACATTTTGAGGCCCTAAAAAAGTTATTTTGGAAAATAGGAAAATGTGAGTCTTTAATTGATGTTTATAATCAGAATTTTCATTCCTAGGATAAATATTTCTAATAATGTATCGTGCGCGTCAAATGAAGATCATATGCCAAAGTTACGACCCCAAGAAGTTGATGTACCAATTTACCCTAATGAGGCCCATTTGTTTCTAAATAATAAATAGGCCTTCGAGCCTCATCGTAACATAGTTCAGAGACCTTTATCTACCACATTTCTTCTCAGACATAAGCTACCATCGCCCAAGCTAGTTTATTTCCATTTTGTATGTAAGCATATTTCAGTTCTTTGATATTAATGAGATCAAGTTTTATTTATGTTACATCTTTTTGTTTATGTTTATATCTATATTATGTTGCATTCTTTCATAAGTCTAGATCAGATATTTTGGAACTTCCGCAAGCTGTCATGGCACTTCAGCCCAAGCTGATGGTTATGTTAGGTTCTCGTAGTCTTGAGGCTAGTTCAAATTTTGATTAGAAATTTGATGTATCTTTCAAGGATCCTCATCGCTCTGCACAAATTGAAAAATCCATATGTTTCTCATTTTTCTCATCCTCCATCAGTTTTGCATAATCCCATCGCTCAATCTTTGGAGGAGTCATACCTAGCAAGATCTATTGTGAAACACATGTTTTCTTCTTTCTTTATGTTCTCCTAGTTTCGAAGCTTAAAAGTTTTTTCTTGCATGTCTTTCAGTCGCTCTATATTTGAACACCATAATGCATCAACAAAATTATTTGCTTGTGCTTTTCTTTAGTATTTCTCTATGTGTACTTTCAAACTTTGAATTTTATGACATATATTGCTTTATCTTTTTTTGTGTCTCATTATTTTTAAATATCTTTCTTGAAATGTGTTCCCTTGCCTATATAGGCCAAACATTGTGTTAGTGGTTACACTGGAAATTTCATTTTACGTAGGTCTAGCCTATTCTTGGTTAGTGTAGGAGTAGGCATATTTTTTTTCTTTTATTTGCTTTCTTTTATTTTGTTTGATTTACTTCCCCCCTCCCCCTCTCTTTTCCTTTCTTTCAGTTGTACAATAGCTTCTACATGAGAATGTACTTGTGTTAATTTATGGTATGTTCTATGCTTAGAGAAGTTTACTTCGATTTCTTCTTATTATCCATCCAATGCGAGGAAACCATTTGATCAATTCTTCTTTAATCTTCAATAGTTTAGCATAGAGAAATAGTACAAATTCAGAAATATGTAATTTTATGACAGCAGCAACAAACCCTAAATCAACAAAGTCAAATTTAGTCAAACAGCCCTGGATTGACCTCTAGTCAACCTTGAAGAACTCAGTCTTCAACAACAAACTTCGGCAGCCCAAAACAGACCTTGGTCAATGGTCAAATCAACAGTCAAAGATCAACAGTCTACGGTCAATCCTAACCAGTCAATGTTGGTCAACACTAGTCAACGCAGCCCCCAAACAACATGCGTAGGTAAGCCCTTGATCAATGCTTGGTCAACACTTCGTTTAGTAGCCCAGCACTTGGTCAACGCAACCCTAGAAAATTCAACTATGCCCTAGAAAATTCAACTCTTCCCAGAAAGTCAACGCTACCCTAAATAGAAAATGCATCCTTCTTCTTGCACATGCGTGAGAAGTTGCTCCTTCACTGGCCCAATGAGATGAGGAGAGAGAAGATTAATTGAGATGAGATGAGCGAATAATGATACGCTAGGAATGTGTGCCACACATTTAGCTGATGGCCGACCTTGACAATTTGTCAAGTAAATACAAGTAAATTCATATCTCTATAAATACTTCTCAAAATCGGATGATCATTAGATCAATCCTGCGCCTCTCGATCAGAGGAATAAAGGAAAAATATCAGCTGCCATAAATAATATGACCCACATGGAGTTTGGCTTGTGTTTCCAATTTTAACACTCCCTCTCAACTAGGGAGAACTCCATCTGCTACTATGTATGATAGTCAGTACTATCTCTGCCATCAAATATATGGCTTTGCACTACTTGGCTCTGCTCTGCTTAACTATAAAGAAGAAGAAATGATCAAGGATGTATCATACCATCTTCCACTAACTCGAAGTCTGTCTAAGAATGTGTCATACCACTCTCACTGATCCCAGATAAGTATCATTCTATAATGACGCATCCATTGATAGTACTACTAATGGTTCCTAACCCATTTCCCTACTCATTGATCAGATGATAGGTACTTCCCATGATTCCTAGACTTCATGGGTAGGTTGCCTCGATAGGAGAACTAATCATCCTGTCCCAAAGTCACCGCGGGGTATCACAAGGGAAGGTTGAACCTTTCACCCTATACATAGTGCACCACTAGGGGAGGGTGAGCCACCCTATGGTCGCATGTTGCTCCAAGAAGTACCGCAAGCCCTTTGGAGCTCCTAGAGCTCAATCTATGCATCATACATGACCCTCATAAGAGGGTCTCTCAACGACACCATGTCTCTCTTGGAAAGTCAATAATTTTACCTTTCCCAAGGACTTCATCAAAATTTCAGCGACCTGCTTATTTGTACCGATATGTTGGAGCCTTATTACTCCATGCTGCACCATATCCCGAATATAGTGGTACCTGATATCGATATGCTTGTGCCGATCATGAAATACGAGATTATTCCATAAATGAATCTCTTACTTTGGTTATCACATAGGATCATGGTAGTATCCAATGTAAATACAAACATCTCATTGAAGAGCTTATGAAACTAGACCACCTCACAAGAGGCCATACTTGCAGAAATGCACTCTGCCTTAGCAGTGCTCAAAGCCACAGAATTTTTCTTCCTGCTCATCCAGGATATCGAGCCAATCACCATCAGTATATCTATGTAATCTCACATCTCTAGCAGTGTATGTCAACCCATGGGTGATTGTGCCACAAAGGTATCTCAACAGATTCTTGTCACCAATCCAATGTGTGTGGTGAGGCTCAACCATATGTTAACTCAAAGTGTTGAATACAAAACATATATCAATATGAGAGTTCACCAGGAACATCAATGCTCTGATAAGTTGACGATACTAGGTAGAATTTTGTAAAACAGGTCCGGCAGCACTACCGCTTAACTTCTTGAAGTCAAGCTCTATCAGGGTAGTCACGGGCTTGCAGTCCACCATACCAAATCTCTCCAATATCTTCACCACATATTTTCCTTGAGATAGAAAAATCTCCCCTGGCTTCTGCCAGACTTCCAGTCCTAGGAAATAGTGCATCAGTCTTAAGTCCTTCATCTCAAACTCAAAAGCCAACTCCCTCTTACGTTTGTGAATGAGAGGTTTTGCACCTATTAGAAAGAGGTTGTCAATGTACAACACTAGTATGAGATATTTTCATCTTCAACCTTAAAGTAAAGGTTAGGGTTGGCTTCACTCCTAGTGAATCCCAGCTTCATCAAGTAGCTATTGATCCTCTCACACCACGCTCAAGGTGCTTACCTCAGTGCATAGAGGGATTTCTTCAACCTGCACACATGAGATTCCTGATCATGAATCTCAAATCCTTCAGGCTATTCCACATAGACTTCCTCTTTGATCGAACCATGTAAGAATGTGGTCTTGACATCCATCTGATGTAGGTTCCATCCTTGCGAAGTAGCAAGGGCTATGATTGAGCGGATGGTGGTGTATCAGGAAACAGGTGCAAATATCTCATCATAGTCTATGCCTTCCTTTTGAGAGAAGCCACGAGTGAAAAAACAAGCCTTATACTTTTCAACACTTCCATTAGCTCCATGTTTTATCTTGTAAAGACATTTCAAAGTGACAACTGCTTTATCTTGGGGTCGGGGGACCACATCTGAGACATCGTTCTTCATGATGGACTCATATTCCTCAGTCGTAGCATCCTTCCATACTTGATGCTTGACAACTTTTGTGAACGATTAAGGCTCATTTTGAATGAAAGTGCTCATGATGGTCAAGTATCCCTGATACCTGGTCAGCTTCTTACTTTCATGGAAAGTCCCTATGGGTGTAATGTGTCCTTCGTCATCATTAGGTGTCCCCCTAAGCCATGAAGGCCTCTTCCTAAAAGATGAAGGTTCTTACGAAGGGGATCAATAGGATCCATAGGTTCTTCTACATCGGGCATCATCTCATCTTCCGTTTCCTCTGGTTTCCTAGTGACATCTTCTCCAAATTTCCTTAATATAGGAAGATTGTCAACTTTGCTAAGAAGCATATCTTCATCAAAGGTGACATCATGGCTAATCTTGACATCCATTTGACAAGCCACATATATTCTATATCCCTTAGTATTTTCGCTATCGCCCACGAAGATTCTTGTCTTTCCAGATGCACCCAATTTATTCCTTTTCTCTTTCGGCACATGAAAATATACAAGAATTCTAAAAATTCTAAAATGAGATACATGAGGTTTCTTACTAGTGAATATTTTTTTGGGAGTCTTGGAACCCAATGCTTGAAGAGGGCATTGGTTTTTCACATATACGGAGGTATTTGCTGCTTTGGCCCATAGAAACTTCAGAAGCCTTTGATCATGGAGCATAGCACGTATACCTTCCACAATCGTACAATTCTTCCTTTCCACCACACCATTCTTCTTAGGAGTATATGGTGTTGTAGTCTCCCTCTTAATGCCAACCTCTTTGCAAAAGTCATGGAACTAATTGGATTCATACTCAGTACCATTATCAGTCCTTAAGATTTTGATCTTATTTTCAATTTGATTCTCGGTCAAGGCTTTGAAGTGACAAAACCAGGAGAATACTTCGTCCTTCTTTTTCAAGAAATATATCCAGGTCTTGTGAGAATAATCATCAATAAAAGTGAGGTAATATAAATATCCTCCCAAGGAATTCATAGGCATCATCCCAGATATGTCGAAGTGAACCAACTACAATATATCGGAGGTCTTGCTATGGCTTGATGGGAATGGTCCCCTTTTAAGCTTTCCTTCGGCACATCTAGCACATACACCTTCTTTCTCTAATTTGAACTTGAGCATCTCAGACACCATTTGTCTCACATCTGGTATAGCTTTATAATGAAGGTGGGAAAACCTCCGATGCCATAGTTCCGAATGAAGATATGCGTCACAAGTCATGACACCCAATGGACTTCCTCTGACATGATATAAAGAGTCAACCCTTGTTGGGTAGTGGATCCCCCCATAGCATGTTTTTGGGGCTTAAAGCCCGATTTTTGGTCAATGTAATCTAAAGACTCCGCAAAATGTGGGTGGGGAGCGCAAAAGTTTAGGATGAGTCATAGGGTTGTCCACCCTAAAATAATGTAATTTAATGTATAGTATGTTAGCCTACCCATGGTCTGCAGACCATGGGATTGTATAAATAGAGCGAGGCTCTAAGTGTAAAGATAGTTCTAAGTTTTTGGTAAGTAATAGATAGATGCAAAGACATGGTTATAAGATAGAAGTGGATCTGAAGTGTAATGGGTCAAAGTGATAGGTAGAGGCTCTGCAGCTGAGTGTGTAGAGGCCTAGTAGAGTCTGCAGCTGAGTGCACGGACCCCTGCAGCTGAGTACGCAGGGCGAAGTCGAGTCTGTAACTGAACTTGAGTATTAATAAAGATAAGATTGATTCAAAATATTGTGCGTCTGTTTGTAGAACTATATTTCTATGTTCTATTTATCTTTATGCATTTATATGGTTTCCGAGTATGTGCACTTATCTAAAAGTTGAATAAGTAATAACAATATTGGGCCCACACAAACTAATTTAAGCACTAATATAATAACACAGTAAGGATCGGATTGGAATAATATTGTATTCACAAAGGTGCATATGGGTTGCAAATAATAGAAAGTTGCGCGGAGCAGCGCATCAAGCAGATTAGGATCGAGAACCTCCAGAATCTACCTCAAGACACCCCTAAGGTGCGGAAACCTGGTTCCAACACCCACCCATACTACTTCGAGTGATACCTCAGTCTGCGCTCTATAAACTATTGCCGAAAGGCTAGTAGTACCAATATTTTCTTAGCTAAACTCACTGTTGAACCTGGGTCAGACCCTAAGTAGCCAACAAATGGTTTCGTTGCCAGGACCGAGATTTTCCTAAGGAATGTCTGATGTCGTGCCAGTGGAATCCAACAAAGAAGGAAATTAAAGAGTGGTTGGACAAGAAAATTCACAAGTTCACGATAGAGGAAAATAGAACTCCGCAGGTATCTGAGAAAAGGTGGCTAGATCACTACGTGTACACAGAAAGCCATGAGATTTTCTTTGCATCCTTTCCTTCTAAACTGTATGAGTGGATCGTGAGATTAGCCGACATCCAAGGAAGGTGTAAGCTTAACCAACCGATAGTGTGGACTCCGAAATTAGTGCACAGACTAGAGGCATCAGAAGACAAGATCGCATGGGTTGTGGACCATTCGCTCAACTAAATAATAGGGGGATTTATCACTGAGTTTGCGATAGACATGATCATGGGCTACAGTGAAGAAGAATGACGTTTTCTCAAGGGACCATGAGGTAAGTACATTAAATCTTTGAATACCTGGATTAAGATGTTTTTATGTGAAAAACAGGTTATGCGAATACATTAATGTTTGGAGTGATGCGGAGCAGAAATATCTACTAGGATAGCCAGGGATTAGGAAACAACCCTTTAATTTCACCATCACAAGAGAGCAAGGAAGAGCTCACTCGGGTCTCTCTAAGAAGTGCGGTCAGTTTGATAAGGCAATGCATTCCGCAATTACCACCTCCACCCACACCACCACCCGCTTCACCTCCTTCACCTCCATCTCCACCCACTCCACCTCCACCAACCCCGCAGTTCAACATGGTGAGTGCAATCAAGCTACACATATTCAGAGGAGTAGGGAATGAGGATTCGGACCAGTTCTGGTTCATGGTAAGAGCAGTGTGGGGAGCGCAAGGGGTTACGAATGACAACATTAAGAATTCTACATTGGTGAGCGCATTGCGGGATCGCGCTTTGATGTGGAATATCAAGCACTCTAATGACCACCCAAACAGGGATAGAAAAAATCCAGAATGTGTTGAACAGAGAATTTAGTCGGCCGAAATCAGAGACACAGTCAATCATTGGGTTTAAAGAGATCATGATGCTTCCAGGCGAGACCCCCTGGGATCTGCATCAACGGCTGAAGAGTACGATCCGCGAAGCTAATATGACGCTCACGGATGCACAGCATCATGCATGTTTTGTGGCATCCCTAACACTGCAGTTGAGGATGGCGTTGTCACAACAGAAATTTTCCACCCAGGGCGAAGTGTTGGAAATGGCCATGAGGTTTCATGAGACACCGATACAAGATCCTAGGTTGGGAGTTCAAAAAATCCACGCACAACTATAGAATCTCTACCTAGAAATGCAGAGCTTGAAGCAAGATAGGGCACCATGGCTAGAGGCATGCAAGGAAGTATGGCGCATAAAATGTAAAGGCCAGGGCCATGACAAGGACCATTGTCTAGTATTCGCGAAAGGCAAGAGGGGGGCCAATGCCATTGAGACCAGAGGCACAGGCAGGGTCAAGTGCGACACCCGTGTTATGGTGCACGATCTGTTAGATAGGAGGAACACACATGACGGATAATTGTCATTTGTTGCAGAAGTATACATAGAGCCCCGAAAAGTTGTTTTGTAACTTTTGCAAATCAGTAGGCCACGACAAGCGTACTTGTCACAGTTACGAGTTAATGATGGTTTGGACCCCAGCCTATAGAATGTAGACAGAAACGCGAGCCCTTGACCTGGCTGCAGGGATGGCATGCACTAGATTTGAAGGGCGAGGTCGAGGACGAGGAGGAATTAGACCAGGAAGGGGTCGTGGACAGTTGATTTGCTACAATTGCGGAGGACCAGGGCACTATGCCTATGATTGTACCAACCCAACGAGAATATCCTATTCATATTGTGCTCATTTTGATCATGAAATGGTAGATTTTCCTACGTTGATCTCATAGATGCGCGAGAAAGGGGTACTCCAGCCTCCTCCGACTCAAAATATCAAAATGATGAGGTCTAAACCGTGCGACGAAAACCCAAATGTGAACATGGTGCTCTGAACCGGTGTGACCACAAGGGAGGATAAGGGGAAGCAGCCCGAGGAAGATACATGGATTCAAAAGGCTCCTACAAAGGAACCTAAGTTTGACATAGAACGTGCAAAGGAGACATTCATGGAAGCTAAGAAGAGCTTCGTGGAGGCCTCCACTTTAGGTAGTAAGGATCAACCAAAGCCAGGGATGGATCCTTCTATGCTTACTACCTTTCTAGAGACATGCATGAAATTATTGCGTGACAACAAGGCAGTTAAGGGACTACAGGAGTTGATCACCAAGTGCATAGGGCCAGGGGAACCGTGCGTAGTCCAGAAATAGGGAAAGCATGCATTGCACACCGGGAGGGAAATGAGATTGACGGCATAGATTGGTGAGCATGAAATCGATTAGGTAATCCTAGACCTATGTTTGGATGTAAATGTGTTACCAAAGCAAACCTAGGAATGCATGGGTAGGCTTGTGTTACAGTCCCCCATTCAATTACGAATGGAAAACCAACAGAAGATTTTGCCCATGGGGAGGTTGCAAGGGGTGACAGTTTGTATCGAAGGCGCAAACACACAAACAGAATTTGAAGTAATAGAGATTGTAGATGATAGCAATCCTATCCTGCACTACTAGGAATAGACTGGGCCACTAATATGAATGGAGTCATCAACCTGAAGAAGTGCAAAATGATCTTCGAGAAAAAGTCACTACATGTAGTAGTCCCATTGGACCGAGTGAAGGAGCATGCTACACTGAACCAGTGCGCAACAATGAAAGAAACGATGAGCTGGATTGTATTTACCAGATAACATCATGAGACTAGGATCGGGTGAACCCGACTGTAGATGGGAGAATCTCATGGGAGAGCAAAAGCTCCTGCACTTTGGATTCAAACGAGGAAGTAGAATGATGGCAGAATCGGTTGCACGAAGTGACAAAGTTAATTCGAAACATGATGATTAGATCACTGTGCTGCGTGACAACAGAGGCAAGGGAATTACCATAATATGATGGAGGGACAGTGGCGGATGAATTCCTGGACAAATTTGAAAGCGCGGTACTAGAATAGCAATTGTTCGATGTGTTGAAATGGGCACTACAACACCTACACAATGGTGGAGTACACGACAAGGTAAGTTTGAGGACTGGTGCAGATGTAGAAGGATGATGTGCATGAAGTTTAGAAGACCCAAGCTTTGACCAAGAGTCAGAAAGCCAGGACAAAGCAGCTTGCGTGCCCACCTGTGTCAATGGGTATAGACATGTGCTATGTAGTCCACACAAACATGCCCCAAACTAAGAATCGAAAAGCGGAACAAGACGCAGCAGCAGAAAAAGCGACATGCCCCAAAGAGGTTCCACGTAGAAGCATTCAAGAAGGTATGCAGAATCTTGAATAGGGTTTACTAGGCAAGACGAATTGATTGGGACCTGCGCATACAAGCGGTCTGATGGGCCTATAGGGCCATGCATAAGAACCTAAGCGCGGAAATGATTCTGAAGACAATGAGCAAAGTCAAGGCCATAGTTTTGGAAAAGAATCCTCACGCAATAACTCCCATAATTGAGAAAGCACGTGAGGACCAAAATGAATGGATTATGCAACCACGTGAGCAAGAACATATGCAGATTCAAGAAGCCATTCGATGAGGGAAACTTGAGCTTCACAAACTCAAAGAATATTGGGTACGATTGAAGCAAAAAAGCATGTTAATGGACGTGGAAATCAGAAAACTAGAAACCAAAATCACACAAGCATGTCACATCGATAGAAGGATAGCACAATATATGAGCATCCATACCACCACATCTGAAGATTGTTCCCAAGAATTTCTGGCTTTGCCACCATGGCTGCTACTGCACCTTATCAGACACTGTAACCAGGGGAGCGCACCGCATAAGGAAGAACGCGAGGCACTGACTGCCGCGAGAGTAACTTAGGAGGGCCCACGGACCGGGTTGGAAGGTGACTTGAAGCCTCGCACCAGTGGTGTGACCATCTGACTATCCATAGGAAGCACAATCTCAGTGCTCCAGGTAGTTGAAAGAGAGCATGGGACTATAAAAGAGTCTGTATGGGAGCTATGTGACAAGGAGGTTGCACCCAGGATCAGTGTGACACATGGGTCACATCTGGGCACAGGGGACCACGTGAGTAGGCTGGGAAGTGACCTTTGGTGTCACTGTTCATGAAAAGATGTCCAATTTAAGGCAACGAGGAGCAGGCAGCGGGCAATTAAGACACGAAGTCAGAACTAGATTTGGGATTATCTGCCGCCAATCTTGCGTAAATGAGCCGAATAAGAGGGGAATGGTCAAATTTTAATTCAAAAAGGCCTATAAATCATAGGTGAATCTCCACCAAAAAACCCTTCGCGTTTTGAGAATTTAGTTGTTGTGCTATCAATTAGGCATGGACCTGACGAATTTGGAGGTTGTGAGAGCAAGTTTAGTGTTTCAGACATTTCTGAAGGAGACACAAGATCTCATGATCAAAATGATGTCAACAAACAAGGGAGCTGCGTAGAGCTCTACGCCACTGGTGGGGGATGCACTGGAAATTCCTAAATCACCCTGGACGTTGAGGCCCAAAAAGGATCCACAAGCAGCAGGATCGGTCCGTATGTCTCCGCGAAATCCACAGTTTGGTAAACTGTCTATGGAAGACAAGGGAAAGACTGTGAATCTTGAGATAGATGATGAGGAGGAGGATCTCCAAGCGTTCGTAGAAGAAATAGAGGTAGATGAAGAAATGGAGGAAGACATTTAGCCAGTGTGCACTAAAGAAAAACTACCCAAGTATGTCCCTCCACGGAAAGGGAGAGTAAAAGTACCCAAAGATTTCGATGTTGTTAAAAGCACACTCCAAACCCCATTTCTCCTAGATGGAATTATTTTTGAAGTATCGGTTTTGGGCTGTGTGCCCACAATGAAATTTGAAGATTGGGACCTCGTAGACAGCGAAAAGTTCCCACATTTGGAGACCAACCAACTCATGAAACAAATCAAGGAGGGGTCAGTTACAACGCTAAAGCTGCAAAAATGGCTGCGCAGTGTGGAGGAGGCCAGGATACTCCATCTACTATGGATTCCACACTTTCACTGGGCACCAATCACGATCTTTGTCATCAGGAAACTACTTTGCCTATTACACGATGAGTACTTGTGGCTGGAGGAGCTTATTCCTATCATGATAGAGCTTATTCATAGGATTTCTCGGCTTCCCTGTACAGGAAGGGACCCCGCGGAAATAGCTAGTAAAAGTGGAGATTTGGCGCTTGCAGAGGTCGTGAAGAAGAAATACCAGTTGGAAAAGAAGCAGACAGGCTATGTAATCAATAGCATTCAAGACAAAGGGGTATGTGTAGTAGCCCAGTTGCTGGCTGGGAAGGTGATGAGAAAATTTCGTGGCAACGAGGTACCAACAATGGTCATCGCGCTAACCGAACAATGTGTAGAGGGGGTGCAGTTCAATTGGGTACAGTTCCTCTGCGAGGAGTTTCTGACGAACTGCAAGGAGGTCCAGGAGCAAGGTAAGACCTTCCACTATGCGTGGTTTCTCTTATCCATCTTGTTGGTTGCAAGAGAATTTCCTGAGGACAGTGAGTTTCATCCTCTTGACCAGAACTTGCCAAAGGCAGCAAAATATGCGTTGCTCTGGGCGACAAAGGAGGCCACGCGAATCCACGAGACCAAGATCTTCTGGATACTCATGGAGGCAAGCATCTGGATTTGGATCAACAAAAGGTTGTGCCTATACCCCACGGTGTACGAAAGTCTACAAAGCTTTGCAGACTTTAAGGTAGATATGTACAATGTGTATATCAAGGTGCGAAAGGATCCAGAGCAGAACTAGACCAAACTCCCTTTCATTGCAATCGATGATGCTATTTTTGCGGTGCTCGACTCATGGCCACTCAAATGGCACGCCCCAGATCTAACAGCGTGCGATGAGGCAGTGATACAAAGACAAAAGGATGCTGCCAAGCTGCTGGCACAACAGAAGTGGAATGAGCAGTTCACCAAGGAGGTAAGGGCTTCCCGCGAGGCAATGAAGGCCGCCATAGAGCAAACCAAGGCTGCCAAAAAAGTAGCAGCAGTTGGGGCCACCATGATGTAAGAGGAAAGAGACCTGAACCTGACCATAGGATAGGGGATAGACAACATGACGGAAGGCGTGGACCCAAGCACAATATATACACAATTGAAACGGCCGCGTGGTACGGAACAAACAAGGCCACGGAAGTTGAGCAAAGCTTCCAAGATGGAGGGGGAACCTATTACACTGACAGAGGGTGACATATATGACATTGGTGAAACAGTTCACGAGGTCACCAAGGAAGCGCTCTAGGAAGCAATGACAGAGCAGTAGAATGTGTTGGGGGCCCTCAGGGCACAACTGCAGGGACTTCAAGTGCGGCTCCCACAAGAAGGAATGGTAGTCACCTATGATGCCATGGGTATAACAGCAACAGAGCATCTGTTGTGGGCCAAAATGGATAACACTGTTGTGCTATCAAAAGGAGCACTAACAACAGACATCACAAAGGACAGAGCCATAGTACACCGAATCAAGGAACTTGGCCTAAACCTGGCTGCCCTCCCGTGGGATATATTACACCAGCTGCAGGACGGAGCAACACTAGAACTCCATGCTAGGGAAGGACATGTAGTGCAAATTATTAGTGAATAGTGAATCAACATCGAGCAGCTTAGCCTACAATGTGATGAAGCATTAGCACAGAATCAGCAAATAGATAAGATAGTAGAGGAAGCATGTCGCTGCACCTCAGAGCTAGAAATTGCGACAGACCTACCAATAGGAGTGCAGATTCACAAATTGGCCAGTGGATTCCACAAGGCAAAGGAGGAAGCAATGAGGATGCAGCTGGACCTCAACCTTCAAATTGTTGAACTTTGATTAAAGGCGTAATCATCCACACCCCCAGAAGTTCGAGAACAGTGCTAACACTATCCAAAAGGGGTTGGGGTGAATAGGACAGGGAGTGTAGACCTGTACAACAATGTTGGAAGAATCCTTCACGATCATCACTTCCCTACAAGAGGACCCCACCATACAGTGCTTGGAAACAGAGACGCAGGAGCTTCAAATGTAATATGATAGTGTGCGCGGGACGGCGCAGATAATGGTCTAGACCCAGCGGCTCGTGAAGCTACAACAGGCGAAGGCATTGAAGGAACAAGTGGATGTCGCACCAAAAAGAGGCAATACTTAAAGCATGCATCTAGCCCTGGATTAATGAGGCCTTCCTAATCATGGTTGACATCGAAGGAAAACTTGCATAGATGAAAGTGATGCATGACTTAAGACAGGGAGTTGACCCTAATAGTGAGCATTCAGCCAAGCGAGTAGAGCAGATCTAGCAGATGGTAGAGTAGTGCGTGCGGACCTTCGCACAACCTAGATACAGTTGGAAGGGCTTCACGCAAAGATCACCGCACTAGCAAAGTGACTCGAGATGAGTCATGATGATTGTGTTAGGGGCCTGTTGGGCAGCGAATCCCCCCATAGCATGTTTTTGGGGCTTAAAGCCCGAGTTTTGTTCAATGTAATGTAAAGACTCCGTGAAATGTGGGCACGGAGCGCAAAATTTTAGGATGATTCATAGGGTTGTCCACCCTAAAATAATGTAATTTAATGTATAGTATGTCGGCCTACCCATGGTCTGCAGACCATGGGATTGTATAAATAGAGTGAGGCTCTAAGTGTAAAGGCAATTCTGAGTTTTTGGCAAGTAATAGACAGATGTGAAGGCATGGTTAGAAGATAGAAGTGGATCTGAAGTGTATTAGGTCAAAGTGGTAGGTAGAGGCTCTACAGCTAAGTGCACAGAGGCCTAGTAGAGTCCACAGCTGAGTGCACGGACCCATGCAGCTGAGTGCGCAGGGCAGAGTTGGGTCTGTAACTGAACTTGAGTATTAATAAAGATAATATTGATTTAGAATATTGTGCATCTCTTTGTAGATCTATATTTCTATGTTCTAGTTATCTTTATGCATTTATATGGTTTCTGAGTACATGCGCTTATCTGAAAGTTGAATAAGTAATAACAATATTGGGCCTGCACAAACTAAATTAAGCACTAATATAATAGCACAGTAAGGATCGGATCAGAATAATACTATATTCACAAAGGTGCGCACGGGTTGCAAGAATAGAAATTTGTGCAGAGTAGCACAATGTGCAGATTAGGATCGCGAACCTCCAGAGCCTACATCAAGACATCCCTAGGGTGCAGAAACCTAGTTCCAGCACCCTCCCATACTACTTTTGGGGAGACCTTAGTTTGCGCTCCGTGGACTGTTGCCGAAAGGGCCAGTAGTACCGGGATTTTCTTGGCTAAACTCACTGTTGAACCTGGGTCAGGCCCCAAGTAGCCAACAACCCTAAACCCAAGAGTGAAAGCCTCTTTAAAATTATTTTTCCATACACGTACCTTGCCATCGATGAAGTACACCTTGTAGCCTTTGTCTTCCATTGCCGAAACGGACACCAGGAACTTTTTTAGATCAGTTACATATAGTACTTCTTGCAAGTGAATTGTATTACCCAAATTCAATTGTAGAGAGACATTCCCTATGCCTTTACGAGATATTTAGAGTTGTCCCCAAGAACAATTTCCAGGTTGGTCTCCTTCTCTATCAGATTAGAGAGAGCTTCTTTGTAACCAGTGAAGTGCCTTGAGGCACCACTATCAATAAGCCAATTTCCCAGTAAGTCCAGGGGAGCAGTAGTAGAGAGGGCCACTGGTAGATAATATTCATCTTGCTTATTGTTAACAATGTTAGATTCATACCTAGAGTTTCTTGCCTTCTTGGAGGCTCGACCATTTCCCTAATTTCTGTCATTCCTTTTTCCTTTTCCAATGAACCTGCCCTTCCTTTGATTGTTGTTGTAATTTCCTAGGGAGTGATTTTGATCATCGTTGTGAAATGTGTCCTTTCTATTAGGGCACTCCCTTGCATAGTGGCCAATTTTGTTGCAAATGTAACATCTACCTTTCCTTCCACCTTTTAGTCCGACCTTTTCCTTATATATTTCCCCATAATTGTTTCTCCTTTTAGCATGAGAGGATAATGCAGTGGTATTGCCTCTAAGTGCAAGCATTTCTTGCTCTTCCATCTTTGTTTCTTCTTGAATGCATCTCGCCATCAGATCCTCAAATCCTAGGATTACATTATTGTTGAGAAGAGCAGTTCTGAATATATACCATGCATATGGGAGCCCTTTGAGAGTTATGATGGTCAGTTCCCTATCAAGAACGACTTCCCCAATCGATAGGAGATCATTCTTGATCTCGGTGATCCTTAAGAAGTATGCTTGCATATTCTCATTTTTGCACTTCTTAATTTCCTTCAGCTTATTTCTAAGGAACAAAATTTTATTTGCATCATTAACTTTAAATAAACTTACCAGTCAATCATATATTTCCTTGGAGGTGGTCAGCTTGGATACATAGGCCGTCAGGCACTTTTCGATAGAGTCCCAAATGATCTTTTTTGCTTTCACTTCTCCCCTAGTCCACTTGTTCCTAGTAGCAACAGATGCATTTGATGGAGGCTCAATGATTCTACCTCTCACATGGTCTAACACTTCCTGCTCTTCTAATGTCAGATCGAGAGACATCTTCCATCCATGATAATCAGACTTCTCATAGAGTTTGTCTTCAGTGGGGAAGTCTTATGAGGACCCCATGAAGTCTTTGAGATTACTTCAACAGCCTTTGGTGATTTCTCTTGCTCTTGCTCTTGCTCTTGCTTGGTCTTTTTCTTCATCTTAGATCTGATACCATGTTAATTTATGGCATGTTCTATTCTTAGTGCAGTTTACTTTGATTTCTTCTTATTAGCCACCCAATGCAGGGAAACCCTTTGATCAATTCTTCTTTAATCTTCAATGGTTTAGCAAAGAGAAATAGTACAAATAGAGAAATCTGTAATTTTATGACAGCAACAGCAAACCCTAAGTAAAGAAAGTCAAATTTAGTCAAACAATGCCAGATTAACCTCTAGTCAACCTTGAAGAACTTGGTCTTCAATAGCAAACTTCGGCAGCCCTAAACAACCCTTGGTCAATGATCAAAACAATAGTCAAATATCAGCAGTCTCCGGTCAGCCCTAACGAGTCAACACTCGTCAATGCATCCCCCAAATAGCATGTGTAGGTTAGCCCTTGGTCAACACTTGGTCAACGCTTCATTTAACAACCCAACACTTGGTCAACACAACCCTATAAAAGTCAACGTTGCCTAGAAAGTCAATGCTTCCCTAAAATCAGTCAGCGATGCCCTAAACAGAAAATGTGTCCTTCTTCTTACACGTGTGAGAGAAGTTGCTCTTTCGTCGGCCCAATGAAATGAGGAGAGAGAAGATGAGTTGAGATGAGATGAGTGAATAGTGACTCAACCTCACTTGTACTTATATTATATGATGGGCATGTGTGCCACACATTTAGCTGTTAACCTTTTTCTCCAAGGGCACAAGATCTTACCCTCACTGTTGGTCAGGGAGGTACTTCAGCTATGAGGGAGTGGGTCCAGTGTTCCTTTCTTCGGGAACAGATAGGAGCCCAATGCGCCTGCTTGATTCCGGAAAGAGAGTTTCCCGGTTTCTACTGTAGAATGATAACGCTAGCTTGATCGTTGACCTTGACAATTTTTCAAGTAAATACAAATAAATTCATATATCCATAAATACTTGTCGAAATTGGATGATCGTTAGATCAATCCTACACCTCTCGATGGGAGGAATCAAGGAAAAATATCAACTACCATAAATAAGATGACCCACATGGATTTTGGCCCTAGTTGCCAATTTTAACAACTTGGTTTCCAAAGCAAGCATGGTGAAGTTCACGAGGAATTTGTTCTACTGTCAATGCTTGGCTATATGTTTATTCCCTCTCTTTGTGTGAATCTTGCATATTTATTCGATGATACTTTAATGGAAAATATGTTCTTTTTTGGACAAAACCATAGTTGAATCATGATGCTTTAATCTATAACTAGTACAACCTGCTCTAATCGGTCTTTTATTTTTGTTTCCTTGTCAGCTAAGTCGAGTAGCGTAAGGAGGGGAGGAAACTTTAACAATTTTTTCAGAGGTATACAAATATTATTCTCTGAAGGGACAACCTCTTATGCTCTCAATAAGTCGAGATACCTCTTCCGCCTCATTAAATCAATAAGTGTCTATGCACAGTTCTTTGAGCAAAATGAAAAAAATAAATAAAGGTGAAATAAGAGAAAGGCTTCCTGAACAAATAGGTCAAGCAAGCAACTTTTCCGGGGTACTATCCAAGCTCGTTGGAAGCAGAGAAATGTTTGTGTTCCTTAAGTGACTTCGTCAAGGTACCCTTGAGGACTACTGGCAGCAAAGCAACACCATAGATGAAAGCTAAGACTCTGACAATTCTTTTCACTTGTGTATCTCTATACTCCTCATCCCCAATCGAAACAACTTAGTTTGACTTGGCTTGGTTAAGTGTGTCACTGATGAAGAGAATGGAAGCGACTATATCTTTAACGCAAGCTAAGTGAAGAATCTACAATGATGAATGAACTGAAAAATACTTCCTGAAGAGTTAGACTTGTTTTTCATGAGACAAGACTCATATAGAGAGCTTGAATTCTACCAGTGTGTTGCCAAGTGTTGTAGTTGCTACAACCACCCTCTAAAATTTTTCCCAAGCTTTGACTTTGAAGCCTTCCTTCTCTTCGCTGGAGCTTATCTTTTACTATCATCAAGTATTCATGGTATGTCAAATACTTACCTTTATATGATGTGCTTGTGTCTCCTTGTTTTGACCTTGATATGAAATTTTGCATCCACAAGCAAGCATTGTTGGGCTTTCCCCCAGAAACTATGCAATCTTGGAAGGCAGGCCAACTTTGCATCCAGAAACTATGTAATCATTCTTGGCAGGTCAACCTTGAGCTTGAGAAATACGTGGTTCTAGAGGGTAGCCCAACCTTGTTGATGGAAACTACGTAAATCATTCCTTGAGCTTAGAAACTGCGTAATGCAATGAGTCAAGAAGTTGCCTAATCCTTGGGAATTATGCAATTTCCAAAAAAAAAAGGCATCCCTAGAAAACAAGGATTATTAATTAGCTTCCCGAAGGTGGCACACTCACTATTTTTAGAACTTTCTACCAAGTGTCTCCTTTTCCTTGCTTTTAGGTATACGCATCATAAACCTCAATCAGTCTGGATATAATTAATTGACACCCATAGAGCCCATTTGTACATTCAATCTTGGAGCTCTAGAATTCCCAAGGAGATAAAGGAACGTTCGGTGGAGTTTGCGATGCTTTTCCAGGTGAGTTTTGTTTTTGTCACTTTCTCTGTCACTTTTTATCGTTTGAATTCTATGACCGTTGTTCTGCTTGTTTCTTTTCATGGTTGATGGTGTTTTAATGTATATTATCTTATACAAGTGTTGGTTTGGTCTATCATTCACCTTTCGCAAGTGTCGCATTAGTTGTCTTGTTTTTTCCCATTAGTGGTTGTCATTACGGCAACTCTTGTTTCATGTTTGTTTTTCCTTTTGCATGTTAATATTCTGCACTTACTTTCCATTGATCTATCCATACCAAGTCAGGGCTACACTTTAACATGCACTATCACTTAGATGTTCTTATTTCCCACAATCTCACTGGGAAAATATGCTCATCTTGGCCTCTGGAACTGTGCAATATGCAGTACAGGCTGACCCAACTAAACATTGCATAGTTCCAGGGCTCAGGCCTACAACCTTAACCACTATGATTTCACAATGCACAGTATCTCCCACATTATGACCTAGATAGACTACGCATTGTGCAGTTTCTAGCCTCAAGTCACATCACTGGCTACTGAGACTATGGAATGTATAATTCCCTTAGCCAGTCTCCCTCCGTTCACTTCCAGAATTGCACAATTTTCCTAGTCAATGCATGTGGTTGTGCATGATCTTGCATTGTCAGTTGATTTGTTGAAGCTAATTTATTATCTTCCATGAGTTGTTTTTCCTCCCATAGGTATTACAGGTGTTGAGCACTTTTCTTCATCAGTCACTATTATCATGGCACCCAAGAAAACTGCTTCAAAGGATACCACAGAGAGAAGCACCTAGGAGGAAGTTTAGAGTACGCTAGTTTACTTTCCAGTATACTTAGACACTAAATTGTTTGTAGGAAATGAATCAGATCTCACATGGCAGAAGGAAAATGAAATTTTCTCAGCAAGAACCTTCAAAGCAGATCTCGAAGACCGACAGGTGTATGTAAATGTCCAGAAATCAGGGTTACACAGGGTTGCATGCAGGTAACCAAAATTTCCATGTGTATATGTTATTAGTTGGATACTAATTTGATGGAGATGATGATGGCATCAGATTCCTCTTTCCGAGAGGAAAAAAAATCGACCTAAATATCAACTAATTTGGACAAGAAGAAGTTGAGTTATGAATTACTTTATTCATACATATATTTTATTTCAGGTCGGCCATATGCACATGTACCAAGGAACAGGTCAGGTGTACCCTCATGGAAGCCTATAAATAGAAGATACCTCAAGCTCATTTTGACACACACATCAACTTCTCTACTACTCTTCTATATTTTCTTGGCTCACACATGTCTGACTCCCTCAAGGGTCTGAAACTTCAGGATGAAGCTCGCAACGAACTAGGGTTTTTTTATTCAAAGTCGCTAGCATAGAGTGGTCATGAGAGTGAATTTGAATCCTTGGTCACTGGCACATGGTATGCATGAGAATGACTGGGAGTTTGGGTTGGTTTGGTCCTCGGTCTCTCACACAAAATGGTATGGAAGCGACTAAGCTTCCATAGTCCCTATCTTGCAGTTCATAGGGAACAACCATGTCTGTCATATTCGCTCGCACAACTCCTCCTCCCTGTGATTGAGACTCCTATATGATATTTCGTTATTCCAAATATTTCACTTAGTGATAGAATTGTTCGATAGAAGTCTACAGATACTGACAGTACATCACAGTTATCTTAATCAAAGTTCTGATGTTTTAGATGCATTTCATGGATATTCTAATTTTTGTGAAGATATGGATCATTATACTCTCTTTTGCTGAATTATTTGATGACAATCTATTAGAATAATATTTTCAAGGGTTTTCCCCATAGTGGGTTTTTCCCTGGTCTCCGACCAATCCTGGTGTCTCTATATGTACATGATTTTCTTCTCTTTTTCCTTTATGTTCCACTACATTGATGATGATGTTATTGTTCTTTCTACGTAGTTGTATATGCTAATGAATAATGATGTAAATATGTATAATGTTATGATGCTATGGGGTGAACTTAATGTATTTATAAAGAAATGCAATTATCAAAACAAAGAACAATATATCCCTATGAAAAATTAACATGATATCAGAGTTGGGCTATAGAAAAGCGATGGAGATCACCCCCATGGAGACACTTTAGATGGAAGCAAGAAGAGGATGGTGGAGACCTAAAAGAATTCTAGGGTATGAAGGAAACCCTAGGTAGTTATTCCATAAGGATTGATGGTTATTGTTTAAGAGAAACCCTATTTTATGGCAAAGACTTGAGATTTGATGTATGAAACTCTGGCATGGTCTATGTGAAGATGTTCAAGCACTTGGGACAGATTTGATGAAGCCCTAGATGACCAGATATTGACAAAGTTGATTGAAGGAAACATTCTTATGTGGACTATGGATAGTGATGACTCTTGAAGGCTGGTTCAAGAGGGAGAATACCACCGCTCATTGAAGATATGTACTCCTTGACTTATGATGTTTATTTTTGTCTTTACTCTTGTTTAGACTTATGAATCTAATTATTATGATTATTATTTTTATCATTCCTTATACTTCCTGCATGTATTAAGTGGATCCCTCTTGAGGACCATTTGAGATGCAAGAAAGAAAATCTAGATCTAGAAAGAGGTACAAAGGCACATGATGGAAAGAAAAGCTAGATCTGGAAAGAGGTACAAAGGAAGATAATGAAAAGAAAAGCTAGATATGGAAAGAGGTAAAAAGGCACTTGATGAAAATGTGACAAGCACTACAAGCTTCCTCTGATAAGGAGCATAGGTATTTGAACACTACAAGGTATGAAAGGTATATTCTTTCAATGTTATGTTTCAACTATAACATTGGTAAGCCTTATGATATGTTGAGAATGTCTCCCTTGCAAATGATTCATATGAAAGAGATTTGGATTTATGTTTACTATTATGAAATAGTGCACCTGGTATTGAATATTTTAATCATGTTGATCTTCTTGATTCTATGAGGTTACCCATTGTTGATCTCGGATATAGTGGAATGACTTGATGTTTTTCTAACATATGATTTCACAACAGATACTTTCGCAATAGGAGTGGGATCTTGTTGAGGTTGTTGTGGAACTGAAGCAAAGGTAGTGGTTGTGGGGACCAGTTGAACTAGAGACAAAGAGTGATACGGTCTTAGCTGACCAGGCAAAGTGTTAGTAGGGGGATACATGTACCAGAATGGGATCCCCAAGGTCATGTTAGTAAGACTCAACGTAGCCATAACAAGAATAGAAAAGATTCCAGGTGGAGGAAACAAGAAAGGTATCTGACCTGCTGGATAATGTCCCGGTGGAACGGTTCCTGAATGGTTAAGACCTGGAGGGACAATCCCTAGTTGGAATAGAGGAGAGGCACCCACAGAAGGAGGAGGCTCTTGATGGGTGGACCCAGATGTTGAGGGTGCAACAACAAGATATGGTGGAGCTCGCTATTGGCAAAGCATAGAATATTTCTTATGGGTAGCCCCGGATGCTTGTAACATGCAAACATTGGATGAGCTAGGGTCAAAGATGAGAGGTTGGGACAAAGGAACGCACCAAGTAAGGCGGAATATTTATATACTCCAAGTGAGATATTGGTGAGGGACTCGACTTTTTGTCTATCAGTCATTGATGATATGATGGAATAAGGTGATGAGTGAGACCATGGCTTATAATATGTCAACTGATCGAATGTAAGGATCTTTCCATTATGGGGAAAGAACATCTTATGGAAAAACGTATATGATACAACTGACATCGTATAAATGTAGCTACGAGCCAATAGAATGTTGTAATCTAAAGGGGTATCGATAACCTCTATGTTGACACAAACATTCTTGTCGACAACTGTGATAGGACAATTGCTTGAAATGTCGAGGGGCTGTGAAGGGTAACCATCCCAAGCACGCAAAATGATGGTGGATGGGGATAGATAAGGTGACTTGATTTGTTTCCAAACATTTGCAGACATCGTGCATGTGGATGCACCTTCGTTAATAATACATTGTTGAATGGTAGCATTTCATACTCTGACTAGTATTTGGAAAGCAATAGATGGGGGTAATGGTGGATGATCTGATGTATCAATAAGGAAGACAATCAAACAATCATCTGAAGGGTCGACTGCACCCAGAGAATTTAGTAGAGCGTGTTCTGAGATGGGCATGACTGGAGAACTCCCATCGTCGACATGGCATCAGGAGATTGTGCCAAGTCATCTACTATATTGTAAGTATGGGTGGCTCTGTTAGAAACAACATTACGGTGTAATGGTCCTTTTGGGATCTTGGGAATGACCTCTTCTTTTGGAAGAGGGATCTATAAGGAACCATTGGGTGTTGTAATGGGCTCATAGGACTCTTTGTTTTTGGGCTTGGCTGTAGAGAAAACTGATGGATTTTCATACTGACGCAACCGAGTTTGGAGGTTGATATCGGAGGTGCTGACCACATCAGAGTTCATCATAAGAATCTGGTAGTCACTGTGACTAGATTGTGGAGTTGGAGGGGTGGCCTAACCTTGTTGAGGTTGGGCAATGATAAATCCTTGTTGAGGGAAACGATTTGTGAGCACGAATGGTTGGCTTGGTGCAGGATTAGGAGGCCGTTGTGTTGGCTGTGAGCCTCTATATGTTGCTTGAGATTCCCACATTTGATGCATATGGATAAGAGGGGACACTGATGAGTATAATGGCCATGCACACCAAAACATGCATAAGGCTTATTCATAAGAATTACCTTGGCTTGCTTCGACTGATCACCCTGTTGCTAATTGTTGGTGGTAGGCTAGTTCCCCTAGGGTATATTAGGTTGATTACGTTGGTTACCCTGCATTTGTTGGTTCAAGTTACATTTCCCCTTATTATTTTTCTTCGAATTGAGGGGATTGGTTGCCCCTGTGGGGGGGTTGGTTGTTGTGGCAAAGGTTGAGGAGGTGTGGGAGGCTGCAGCGTTAATACCTGAGGGGCTGGAGCGCTCGGCAGTGTATAAGTGTAAGAGGGGGATGGGGCAATAGTTTGGTAGACAACATGAGAAACATTTGGCCTTGGCATCTACTGATGCATTTGGGAAAATGCATATGAGGTTCTTTTCCTTGAATACATGTTGTTGGGGGTAGGGGGATAAGTGTTGGAGGAACTGGTCCCCCCTGTGAGGATAGCCATAGCTCGGCTAGAAATATGGTGATCAATGGGAAATGGATCCAACGATACTGTCAGCAGCATGAGATGTCCCCAGTCTGTTGGCACCACCAGGCCTAGGCAGATCTGGAAATGGAATAAACATAACTAGATTGGGCATAAATCAAGGCATATTTCAGGGCAACCTATAGAGCTTCATCCTCGGATTGAGGAAAATGAGATGAGACATCTTTTCATATGGGGGCTAAGAGAAACCTAATAAACCAATCAATATAAAAATGGTCTTCAAATGTAGGAGCACAACATGTGCTCCTCCTTCTACACCATAATTGGACATGGTTAGAAATGTGGGTGGCACAAGTTTGATGGAATGTGGTCAATAATTCAGTACCAATGTCATATCAGAGAGGTAACTAGAAATAGGAAAGGAATGCTTGAGCCAAAGTCGCAAAAGTGGAATGGTAAGCAAAAGGCTGGTCAATATACCATTTTTCATCATCTTCAGTGAGCATGCGTTGGAATAATCGAAGGCGAATGGAGTCATCAATTATAGAGTTGGACGAACACCACATGTGGAAGGATCAGACATGGTTAGTGGGGTCCTCTCCAAAATTACCCTCAAAATTGGGAATGTCAGAGGGAAGCTTAGTTGGCATAGATGGCCAACCAATATCATGGTGTATGGGGTCATTTATCAACTAGTTGAAATCTGGAAGGCTTAACCCAACCATGAAAGGAAGTAGAGGAGCTTTCGGAACGGTTCCTGTGGTGATTCCGCTAGATGGGACTATAGGAGTAGGACCAAAGCCACTAGCTGGTGGGTTTCCCCCACTTGCATTGGCACCAGACATGATGACTACAAGTAGGAGGGAAGGCTCTAAATCAGATGAGGAATCAGATATACCATAAGAAGAGTTAGTATGGGGACTCAGGGAAGGACTCACTCAAACCCTATGGGGAGGAATCATACATCCAAGTGAAAACTGGGGGTGAAGATCTTGGAGTTGCTGCGAAATATGCCTTAGTGGTGCTATGATGGCAAGACACTAGTGACATGAAAATGGTGAAGGGTAGTAAAAAAAATATTGTTGTCTCTTGCGGGGAGATTGATTAATTAAGTTTATGTCTTGGCTTGGTGGTGTAACCCAAGCACCCTTCGCTTTAGGTGTGGTTGTGTGTGTCAAAATGTGTGTTGCTTTTAATTAAGCCCAATCAATTGTCTAAGAAAAGAAAAAAGATGCTGAAAAATGTAAATAAAATGAAATAATGAATAATAAGTAAACAGTAAATTATGCATACAATCCCACCCAAACTAAGTTGACAAACAAGGGGACTGAATGGTGGCAAAACTGACTCAAAACACACTAGAAAGGGCCACAAGATCTAAGTGTCAGTGCGACTGGGATCTAATGACTCTATGATGTTGGAAATGATGGACCCTAAGGCAAATGGCCAAACAAGACTCAAAAGAGATTTTTGGATGAACAACAACCTATCTTAAGGATTTGAAAAAATGATGGCTCAAATCTATAAATAATGGTTGAAAGCACTGAAAATCTTAGACTACTTATTGAGCTTGACTCTTCCTATAAAGGTGGAAGCGGAATGAAACCATAAGGGCTTGATTCTTCTTCAACAAGACAAACAAAGCATATTTAGGCCTGAAATAGGTTCGGACAATGGTCAAACAACCCAGTATAGTGCTCTTGGCAAAACCCAAAAAAATTGCAGACAAAAATCAGAAAAAACCCAAAATTGCAGGTACTGACCTATTTTCAGGGGAGATCACACTTTTTGGGCCAGGAAATGCCCTTTGGACCTCCAGATTGCAGGTTTGGGCTAAAAAGTGTGAATTCTATTCCTTGGTTCTAGGGCGGTAGGTCATGGAAAAAGTTGTCGTCTCCAATGTGGTCGGTACCTGTTACCTGCGGAAAAGGCCAAAAAACACTTGGAAGTTAGAATTTTGATTGTTTTAGGGTTAAAAAGCTAGATAATAACATTAATAGATTAAAAATAGAAAAACCCTTATAACTGAGACTGATGATCATCTAGGTTTCTGAATCACTACAATGGAGTCGCCATTTGTTATAGTGTATTATTATCGAGAGTGTACGAAAAGAGCACACGTTAAGTTGTGGATGATAAAAAACAGAAATGGTTGTAGAACCCTTTAGATATTCAATATATATAAGAAATAAAACTTGCAAACTTCCATATCTATGCAACAAAAGCAATTATACAACAAAAATAAATAAGAGCTATAGTGAATAATAACTCCAAAACGACCAATGGACAAGAAAAGAATACGAAATTGTAATTTTGTTATGTAACACCTAGTGAAAGGAATAGGTAAAATGTTACCAGTCCCCCTCAAATGGAATGGGTTCTTGGATGTCCTCAACGCTTCAGCTTGGTAGAGTCTCTCCTCTTTACAATGTATAAACCTAGCAAAATGTGTGTAGAGCTCAAATGGGAACTCAAGAATGAAAATAAATGGAAAGCGACATTGATAATAATCAGCGCTGCAATTGTGAGTGCAACAATGAAAATAATCGGAAGTGAAGTATGAATGTAAAACCCTTCATTTTATAACAAAACATTAGGTTATTCTCGAATAATGGAAAATAATAAAATATTGTTAACCAAATTCTAGACCTAACCACTTGGAATATTTATTTAGAAATAATAAATAAATAACGATTTATTTATTATTTCGAAAATGTAGTTAAAGAATAATAAACAAATTATGGTTTGTTTAATTATTCCTAGGTGGTTTAGTCAAATTTAACATGAAATAATAACTAAAAAATGATTAAATAATTATTCCCAAAGAAAAATAAGATAAATAATGATTTATCTAATTATTTCTCGTGTTTAGGTCAAATATGACAAGGAATATTAGTTAAACAATGATTTAATTAATTATTCCTAGAGGAAAATTAAATAAATAATGATTTATTTAATTATTCCTCATGGGTTTAACCAGAAATAACTTAATAAATGTGGTCTATCAAGTAATTTCTTACGGTGAAAGTAATTTTACTATGGTAAAATTGGTCTTACATGGTGTATTTTGATCCATCTAGTTAGATATAGTTAGATGACCAATTTTTAATGATAACATGTTATTCGTAGAGATCCTGATTCTAAAAAGAAGGCTAGTTCCTTGACTCTAGTAAATGGTACTCTTGACACTTGACATGCATAAGACATGATGGATCTCTTATAGAAGACTACCTCAATGATACTAATAATGCTTGTGATAAATATGATAAAAGTGTGTTGACACTGTTGTTGTTTTTGGAAAAGTTTTATTGAATGACCTGACTTGGTCCTATGATAAACCTTGACGGTAGAACTAGATCTCTTATTAATCATGGTCATGTCTTTGATAGTAATTATGGCATATGGTAAAACTAAATGCCCTAACCTAATGGATTGACTTGGTAAAAGTGATATTGTGTTCATGATCTTTGAAGTATGTTACACTTGTTCGTTGTTTCTAGCATGTGAATCTAACCTTTGATGAATGGTTGATGTCATGATGTAATGATGAAGTAGTTGATGTGCGCATAATATGACCATGATGGATACATGTTTGATTCTATGATCTAACAAATATGTTGTTGCGTGACTCTAGTAAAGGTAGGTTGATGACATGAAAGAAGTCAAATGAAGTAGATTCCCAGTCATAGGGCAAATATCTTCTCAAGATTCTTACTCTTATTACTATTTTCATTTTGTAAAGTTGAAATATGATTTATGTGCATCTAACATTATTGATCTGCAACAAGGTCTCATATATGAAGCTTGTAGACAAATTAGGGTTTTTTCTCCAGTCACAACATAGAATTGGGAATATTCATCCCTTGACGCACACATGCTAAGGCCTAGTTAGCATTCAGGCATCCAATGATGCACCCATGTTAACTTGATGAAAGAAACAATAGGTTTGACTACTGTTGACCATCATCTGAAGATTTCTGAAATTATCTAAACTTTGAATCAAGATGCTCACTTGAAGGATGTTAGTTCCATAGATAAGTAGAAGACATCTGAAATATTTGAAAGAAGGGAAGTTTGAATGTTTATAGGTGACCATGACATACATACAGATATGTCAATATGTTTGAAGTTTATGCTACAAGAGTTTGACATGTTTTTGGCTGATTGATATATATGAGTTGAATGATTTCTAATCATGACCTAGATCTATGACTTAATGTTTGAGATATGCCTTAGACTATAGATCTTACTATGATAGAAAACTTGGATGTTGACATGATTTCTAATGTTTTGACTTGATGATTGATGATTTGTCTTGATGACTATGAAATATGAGCGTAGTGACTTCCTATGACTTGCATTACGAGAATGACTTGATTTATATTGTGTGGTTCATGAAAACCTATTGGCTTTATAATAGATGATGTCACGTCTTGATGGAAGCCCTACTTGTCATCTGGTTCAAATAATTGACTTTGAGATATTGATAACTTTTTATATTATTATTGATTTGGTTTCTAAACTTTGATAAGCTTATTGAGATGATTTAATTGATTTGATTGTGTAATAGGGATTTATGAAGGACTGATGGTTTGGTAAAGTGTTATGGTTGCAGTGAGAATTGCATGAAGCAAGATCCCCCAATCCTAAAATGTTCGCATTGACAATTATCTGATGAAGCCGGATGATGTGTTGATTCAAGCCCTTACCTCAAAAGTGTTCCAAGGTATGAATTTGATTTTGATTTTGGTTTTTATATACTAACGATCTACTTTTGTTAGGTAAAAATCCTCTGATGATATAAGTAAGAGGGAGATGGCTTCTGAAGCTCGTAATAATGTATCGTGGCATGATGAATCGATTTCTGAAGATGGGAAAAGATAATATATATTGTGAAACTATTGCGAAGTGGACATGAAAATACTTGGACACTCCGATTTGAAGTTAAATATGTTGACATGGAATCTGATAGTTGATTGAAGCATTGATGTTCCATTTTGAACATCCATTTGTGTAATGTGCATAGAACCTGAATAAGTTCATGATTGAGCTGCTTCATACACATTGTCGCCAAGTATCCCTCGAGATGTTTACATGATACGATCTATTCTTGGTCTGAGATATTCCTCCCATGATATATGACTATATGGATATGTTGATGTTGATTATTAATGAGAACATATGAGTGTTTCCTTATTATGATATCTGCCATGATGAAAGGTCTGTGACACAACCAAGGTTGAGTATGATGTTGCCAACATGACTAGCTATGAGCAGGATGCAAAAGATCCTTAGAGAGTTGTTTGAGAATGATCTAGATATGACATGGATACATTGTGATAATAAAGAATGGGATTTGATTGGCAGAGAATCCCATATATATATATATATATATAGATAGTTGGGACCACGATACTCTCATATATTGAGATAGTGTAACTATGTGAGACAAGCTTAGGCTTGTGGTTGGCACCTCCTTGAGAGGGAGGATGATTATGGTATCCTTTTGTGATTTATGTGATTTATATTTATGCTCTAACATGATATTTGATTTGATGTTCTGTATAAACAGGAGACAGCTGCTACTGACAGATGATGATTACTTGATACAAGTACAATGATATGAGAATGATGAGAGTAGCTCTGATCGAGGAAACTGAACCAACTCTTCCTACCCTGTTTAAACTCCCAGAGTGAGGAATCGAGATGGAGGTATCCTGGGGTTGAGGGAACATTAGACAATAGGGTGTTACCCCTATCTATTGTCCATGGGTTTGGAGTAGTAGCTCACCCTATATTGACTTTCTAGAGTATACCCCAGTTGGCATCATACCCACAAGTTGGGCTTGTTGGGAGTAATACATCTCGTCAAGCCAACGAGTTGAGTGTACATGGGGGTGTAAAACTCAAGGTGATTATGATGCAGGTGTTCTACCACTTTGACTATTCAGGATCATTGTTGGGAAGATCATTAGGCAATAGGATGTGTTGAATAGTAGCTACCCTATTTCACTTATTGCTTGACATGGGTTGAGTTGTAGCTCCCCCATGACATTTCCAAGTAGTGTCTTGATGAAATTTCCGAGTTGTAGCCTGATGGTATTTTCAGGTAGTAGCCTAATGATAGTTCTAGGTAGTAACCTGATGACATTTTCAGGTTGTAGCTCGATGGTGTTTCCGGGTAGTAGCCCGATGACATTTCTAGGTAGTAGCCTGATGACATTTTTAGGTTGTAGCCTGATGGTGTTTCCCAGTAGTAGCCCGATGACATTTCCAAGTAGTAGCTTGATGAATTTATGGGTTGTAGACCAATGAATAGAGGGTGGTAGCTCAATATCCCCTTAAGTGGAAAATTATTCTTCTCTTAGATTTGAGAATATTCAACGTATGAGAAGGAACAATCGACATATAAGAAGGAATAAGAAATAAATGTACATTGATGATCTGAGATAATGAGATACTTGAGATGGGACATATGTCATGTTGATCGATGGTCTAATATTGGTTGGTGGAATTCTCCCTAGTTGAGAGGGAGTGTTAAAATTATGCAACTATGGTCAAATTCCACTTTGGACTACTCATTTGATGGATATGATGATGGAAATAGATTCCTCTTTTTGAGAGGACCAAAATCGACTTAAATATCACCTCATTTGGACAAGCAAAAGTTGAGTTATGAATTATTTTATTAAGACATATATTTTGGATCAGGTCGACCCTATGAACATGTACCATTGGACAGGTCAAGTGGACCCTCATGGAAGCCTATAAATAGAAAATACCTCGAGCTCATTTGGACACCACATTAATCTCTCTTCTCCTCTTCTATATTGTCTTGGCTCGCACAGGTCTCACAGAGGAAGATCGCTCAAGGGTCTTAAACTTCAGGATGAAGCTCGCACTGAACTAGGGTTTTCTAATTCAAAATCACTGGCACAGAGTGGTCATTAGAGCGAATTTGGATCATTGGTTGCTAGCACAGGATCTACATGAGAGCGACTAGAGTATGGTTCAGTTTGGTCTTTGATCACTGGCACAAAATGGTATGGGAGCAATTGAGCTTCCATAGTCGCTATATTGTAGTTCATAGAGAGCGACCATGTCTGTCATAGTCACTCGCGCAACTCCTCCTCCCTACAATTGAGACTCCTAGATGATATTTCAATATTTTGAAGATTTTGCTCAGTGAGGGAAATGTTCGATAGCAGGCTACAGACAGTGACAGTACATCACAGTTATCTGAATCAAAGTTCTGATGTTTTAGATGCATTTCATGAATATTCTAATTGTGAAGACATGGATCATGGTACTCCCTTTTGCTAAATTATTTGATGACAATATATTAGAAGAAGATCTGCAAGGGTTTTCCCCATAGTGGGTTTTTCCTTGGTCTCTGATCAATCCTGGTGTCTCTATGTGTACATTTTTCCTTCTCTTGTTCCTTTATGTTCCACTGAATTTATGATGATGTTATTTTTCTTTCTACGTAGTTTCATATGCTGATGAATAATGATGTAAATATGTATAACGTTATGATGTTATGGGGTGAACTTAATGTATTGATGAAGAAATGAAATTATCAAAGCAAAGAAAAATATAGCCCTAAGAAAAATTAACACTCCAGACACCCACAAACACATACAAGACAAGATCTCTCAGGAGGGCTTATCAATTATTGATCATCTTATGTTGCAGAATCTACGATCAGTAGAGCACTGAGACCTTTCCTGAAGGGTGGAATTTCTTATTGGACTAGGTTATGAATGAAGGTATACCATTCATCTGGTCATATTTTTTGGCTCAATAGTTGTGTATCCATGTATCTAACGCCCTTAGTCCTCCCAAGGGCAGGCAAGCTATATTTTATATGTCTTCATATCTATAGGAACCAATCTGCACACACAATGCATTCCCTGGAATCAACATGACTTGGAAACCATGACATCCTACCATGTATGTTTATTGCAAGATGCTTCCAAAGTGCAGGCATAGAGGAGTAATGGAGAAGCTAACTGATCACTTGCTCGTTCCATTTTAAAAGATGATCTTTGAAGAAGAGCCTGACCTTGCATGTCAGATGGGGCAACAGAAGCAGTATAATAGATAGAATATTATTTTGCCTCATCGGATGGCACTTTCCTCAGGGTATTCAGCGAACAGAAGTCACCACATCTTTTATCAAGGTATTCCACCGATAATCTAGTCATGCAAGAAGTTTCATATCATCTCTCCGCATGGTTGTCAGGAGCTCTACATAGGAAGAAGAAAGCACCTTGGCCTATCCTTCCTTTGTAGATCAGATTGTATGAGATCAAGAACTTGAAAATTACAGATATCAAAGGGAAGGTGATAGAGAAATTTGCATTTGGTACTAGGGACTTCAATCCATACGATCCCAGGACTATTTGCAAAGACCACTATGTAAGGATCCATTTTTAGTGGCTAAGTGGGACCTTTTATTGGCTAGAGGAATATGGATGGAGGAATTGTTACAATGCCTCCAAGTCCCACAAACACCAACAAAAACTTCAAAGATTAATCCACGTAAGGGAGATACTCCAGTGGCAGCACCAACAAAAGTTTACAACCCAGTGCGCGATAAGGGAAAGAGGAAAGTTGTGCACAGTCCAGGCAGAGAATAAAGCTGTAAGATGAAAGAAGATCTAGTCATTATGAGAGCATCTATAGCAGTAATGAAAAAAGAAGAAATAGAGGGTTCAGGAAGAAAAATGAAAGGAAAGAGAAGAACAATGAGAAGAAGAGGATAAAAGAATAAGATAAGCAAAAGAAAGAAGAAGAGCAAAGGAAATACTAGAATAAATAGTGAAAAGACAAGTTGAAGGGATATAATAGAATCGACAGGGAGAGGAGGAGAGCAAACAGATGCAAGAAAAGGAGCTTGCTCAAGAAATAATGGAGTTGATTGAAGTTCTAGACATGGATGAACCCGAGATGCAGAACCAAGATGTCGACCTAATGCCAAGTACACAACAGGTCACCATTCAATCTCTCCAGCCTCTAGTAGAGCAAGGTCCAAGTGAGGAAGATGAAATTGTTCCTCTTGATGATGGTCCGGTGATGGATACATACAATTTGACCTATGTCAAGCTTCAGAAAGATATTATACAAGCAAGGAACAAACATTTTCCAGACGACCTCGCATCTCTTGCATCCATTAGAGAAAGGGTAATCATGACCGACACCAGAAGAAGTCTAAGTGCCATTGCCATAGCCAACTTGGCCTTCGCACATCCTTTGAAGTCAAACACATAGTATTTGATGGTTGAGAATAAGGAATTGGAAAAGAACTTGCAGGATGTTAGGCAAGAGGTTGAACAGCTCCAATCAATAGGTCAAAACCCAACTTCCGCATAGGTCCACCTAGAAGAAGTAAAGGCAACGATACTCAGTGAAGTATCAACACTTGGAGATACCATGTAGTGTTATGAAACCAGCTCAAGAAAAGATAGAAAAGATAGATCAACGCCTTAGAATTCAGCCTCTTCGAGGGTGCAACCTCCTTTACATTACATAAATGAACATTTCTTGGATGATTCAAATGACAAAACCTCCTTTCTATATATAGGAGTCTAAGGAGTCACAATATAATCTAGCCGACCTAAAAATAATAATATAAAGCCACAAAAATAACAATAGAGGGATTCTATGGGGCTCAGTAATAACAATATGGGGCAATAGGGGCACAACAATATTAATAAGGGTATAACTACAATAGTAATGGGGTAATCACTAGTATTATAGGGACCCAACATGCCCCTCGCCTTCAAAAAAGTGTTGTCCTCAACACTTGAGTAGTTCTGGATACTTCTGCATAAAATTTTCATCCTCCCATGTGGAATCTTCAGTAGATAAGTTCTTCCACTTGATAAGATACTCTGAAATTGATCGATTTCGTAGCTGTCGAGTTCTTGTTTCTATGACTGCTTCCGGTTCCAATATAATTTTCCCTTCCTCGTCAAGTTCTGGAAATATTGTTTGAACTGGGCGCTTGTCGCCTATAACCTTCTTTAAACATGAAACATGGAAAACTCGGTGCAATCGAGAAGCTGCAGGAAGCTCCAATTTGTATGCCATAGTACCAATCTTTTGCAACACCTTGTACAGACCATAATACTTTGGTGATAATTTATTATCCTTCTTAGCTTGCTTGAGAGGGACATTTGCTTATATGGTTGTAGCCGTAGGAATACCCAATCACCTACATCAAAACTTCTTTCGTTGCGATGTTGATCTGCATGTTGTTTCATTCTATTATGTGCCAACACGAGGTTATCCTTTAAGAGATGGAGGACTTGTTGTTGATGTTCGATGTGATGTTCCACTGCCTGAACCTTAGAATTTTCTCTTAAATATGATGTGATGGATGGTGGTTGATACCATAAAGTGTCATAAATGGGGTCATTTTTGTTGCTGTATGGAAGGAAGTGTTATACCACCATTCAGCCAGAGGCAACCATTTGACTCATTATTTCTGTTTATCAGATACAAAAGCAACGAAGATATCCTTCCAAACATTTGTTTACTATCTCAGTTTGCCCATCAGATTGAGGATGATAAGATGAGCTATGAGCTAACTGAGTACCAAGACAAGAAAATAATTCTGTCCAAAAATTTCCAGTGAAAAATGGGATCTCTGTCACTTACAATAATCTTTGGGTTTCCATGTAGCTTTTGAATTGTTTCCATAAATGCAGTAGAAACTGTATTGGC
>APFE031752989.1:5640-52984 GCA_000404065.3 Pinus taeda
AAATGTGAAGGAGAACCCACCGTCTACATCAAAGAAAAAGATGGTAAAATTTTAATTGTTGTCTTGTATGTTGATGATGTTATTTTTATAGGTAATGATGATCAGCTCATTAAGAATTTTAAATCAGTCATGAAAGAAGAATTTGAAATGACTGACATGGGTTTCTTGAGATACTTCTTAGGCATAGAAGTAGATCAAAATGAAAAAGGAATTTTTATCTCACATGCAAGATATGTAAATCAAGTATTGAGCAGATTTAACATGCAAGAATGCAAGGCAGCGATCACTCCCACGGTAATGGGATTAAAACTCAGCAGAGAGGACAACAGCAAGGATTTTGATCCTAGTTTGTACAAGAGTATTGTAGGCAGCTTTATGTATTTAACAGAAACTAGGCCTGACATTATGTATGCTGTTAGTTTAATTTCCAGATTCATGGAGAGGCCAAAGGAGGCACATTAGCAGGCAGCAAAAAGAATTTTGAGGTATGTCAAAGGTACCAAAATGTTTGGAATTTTATATAATGTCTCAGAACATTCAGATTTGGTTGGATACACAGATAGTGATTGGGCTGGAAGTGTTGATGATCGGAAGAGCACTTCCGGTTATGTTTTCCATATGGGTTCAGGAGCCATTTCATGGGCTTCTAAGAAGCAGTCCATTATAGCATTGTCTACAGCAGAGGCTGAATATGTGGCAGCTACAGCAGCAGCATGTCAAGCAGTTTGGATGAGAAGGATGTTGAGGAGCTTAGGCCAAGAGCAGGCAAAAGCGACAGTGATCTTTTGCGACAATAGCTCAGCTATTGCATTGTCAAAGAATTCAGTGTTTCATAAGAGAACGAAACACATTGATACAAGGTTTCACTACATCAGAGAATTAGTGAACAATGGAGAAATCGTCCTAGAACATTGCAGGACACAAGAACAGGTTGCAGACATCTTGACAAAGCCACTGGATCAGAAAAGTTTTGAATTTTTGAGGAAGTGTCTGGGTATGACCAAATGCCCAACAGTTGAAATTAAAGGGGAATGTTGAAAATGTAATTTCAACTGCACGAACAGTTGAACTGCGCAGCCGTACCCAACCCCAAAACCACAACAGTGAAAACCACAAACCAGTCGGTAAGTATATCGCACCGCTTTTGCATAAAGATGGTTTCCGTACACAAGAGCTCCGATACAACTTGGAGCTGACGCGTGGATGAGGCGTGACATCAGCCTCTAACATTTATCGGAAGGTAAATGTCGACCAAAAAGAGCCTTTCGATATTCCTCTGATCTGCTCCAGCCTTATCCACCATTGATTGTTCAAAGTTGCACTGTGGAGTAAAGCTCGGTTAAAAAGGGCTTCCGATATGCTTGTCAGCCGTCAAATGGGGTTCTTCGCTCTCCGCCGTCGATCGCATGACGCTGCATACGGGCCCGCATCAAATCAAATTGCGTGAAGTAAAGTCAAGTTGAATTTTGACCATACCTTATTAAAGTTTTGTCATAACGCGTAGGTGTATTTTTAATTTTCAATAGTTACGGAAGTATGGGGGTGGATTAAATACTCGCATGGGCAATGTCACATGTTTTTAATTTTATTGTTTTTTAATTTTTACGGCGGTAAGTTTGTTTTTAATAGAACAAGTAAAAACATGGTTGTGTAGTTGGTCAATTCGGGAAGTAAGAAATGTAAAAAAAAAAAAAACGCACAACAGTGCAGGTGAAGGCGAATATATGTGAATGAAGAAAACTAGGGGGAGGTCTGTATCAAAACCATGAATTGTTTCACACAGCAGTGAAAAGGTAAAACAGTAAATCCCTGTAATCTTTGTTTTCACACAGCAGTGAATGTAAATGAAATATTTACACACAGTGGTGTAAAATTTCAAAGTAGACAGAGTAATTTTGTTAAAATGTTTTTGATGAATCCCTCTGAGTGAAAGAGGATGAATATGTATCAGTGAATTTATTTTAATCAATAGAAATCTTTTATGGTGGTGCAATACTCTTTTCAGTAAAAATTTTTAAAAAAAACTTCATTGTGCACAAAAGATTGCACATCCTGGAGTAGAGGAAACAGAGCATTGTCTCTATGTGTTTTATCTTTGTGTTTTTGGAATTTTACCAGAAAAATCCCCAACACCACGAACCCAAGGTATCTTCGTAATATGCTTCGGATCATCTTGGTCAAAAAATGGAAACTATACCAGATATTAATGAGCATGCTCACCTTAGGGGAGTATCCTAAAATAGGAGCCCATTGAGATCGCACCCAATCCTGCATGTTCTATTTCGAAATATTTGAAAATACCCAACCTCTGACGAGAGCCCTCTTCTGCAAACTGGTGACTCTATCCCACGAAACATCATATCTAGAGATCAGTAATTTTTCTTCAAAGGACGGATTGATAATTTTATTATGAACCAGCTTCCTTATCCGACACCCACGGTTGAGATGTGCGGGATCTGGCTCCCGAAGCACTGCATGTACACCACTTTTCGGAAATGCAAAGGATGGGGGAAGATTCAGTCGATCTGAGGGACCAATCCCCTTCACAGACTCTCTATCATGGATGTAGGCTCTTTCGGCATCCAAGGTGGCTTGGATAAGTGGAGACATCAGCATCCAGAGTATTATTACAACCTTCGACGTGGGCCGTGTCCAAAAGTCAAATCCAAGTGGGCATATAAGTCAGCTAAGAAAACCAGTGAAGAGATTTCTAGATAGATATCCACACCAAAATTAGTGAAGCTAGCCCAACCTTAATGTATGCCTGATAAGGCAATGAATACTCCACCAATTTGGAGAAGACGTCACACCACAGGAAAAAAGGCACATAATACAAATCAATTCCAGGGAACGTTTACCAACTCCCCCATCTAGGGATCAACAGTGAAAGAGAATTGTTCCCTGTCCGAGACAGATCATTCCAACCACCTGCAGTAAATCTACCATGCCAAAATAAATAAGTTAAATCCCATCAAAGAAACAGACTGGAGAGAGCTTCGCCACTTCCATAAAGTAGACCAGGTGAGTGGAGTCCATCGAGAGGGATATGAATCCAAACGTATGAACTAAGAAGCAAAAAAATTGGTACATTGTTTAATCCAAAGATCTCGTGGAATGACGTACCAATCTTAGAGGAGACCAATTCAGAAAATGAAATAAAACATCATTATTTGGGCAGATCCCAAAATGGACTTTTTCCAGTTTAGCACAATAGACCAAGGTCTGAATTAAAATCATTGGACCACATGACAACGGTTGATATCTCCATATTGTCATGATTGGCCTCCGTGAGTTCACCATTGTATTGTGTTTGCAAGAGGTTTGTTTTTATTTTACTTTTTAGTTTAATTTTAATAAATTTAGTTTAATTTGATTCGATTTTAATATGATTTAATTTAATTATATTAGATTTTCCAATTTTATTTTAGATTTAATTCATATTTGATGTATTGAATTTGTTGGAATGACACGTGAATGATAGAGGATTTGAAACCTAAAGTTAATGAGAAGAAAAACAAACTCACATGGATAAAAAATAAGTATGAAAAATAAGTATGGATACAAATTTGAGAGGGTTTTAGATCTAGAGATTATAGGGGAATTCTACAGAAAGGAGGAGACTTTCAATTACATTATTGTTAAAGAGAGAGAAATATTTTCTATAGAATAGGTAGAGTTTTGATCTTTCATATGAGAATATTTTGCACTATTGCAAAATTGTTTCTTGAAAGAGTTCAATATTCTCAGGGTTGTACAAAGGCAAAAGCATTTAGAGCTAATAATAAGTTTGAATTTCATTGCACTATTGTATGAATTTGCATGTTGATTGTTATCACCTCTTCTTAATTTTGTTTTGATTTATTTATGTTCATGCTTAGTGTATGAATGCTTGATATTAACATTATTGCTGATTTCACTTATTTTATGCTAATTAAACCTTGTAAAGATATCTTTGCAGGTTTGTGCAAATATACGTCATAATTGGATATTGAATTTGATGGGACTTGTTTGTAATGGTTGCTAACCATTTATGATTCAATTATGCTAAATGGAATTCTCTGAAGATATATTTACAAGTTTTGGCATAATCAAATTGAGATTTGATTATTAAATTTGAAGTGACATGTCTAAAATTTACTGATAACTATTTACAGTGAATTGCAACCTCCTTTTGTTTTAAATGTTATTATGTTTAAAGGATTTATTCTTGAGCATAATAATAAATCTAATAAAGAATTTGTTTATTAATAATTGGATTTAAGTATATGTTATGGATGTTTTAATAACTCTTTATTGAAATCATTCCTTTGCATATTTCTTTGAACAACTTGCAAATCATATGAACTAGTTCTATTATTTGAAAGCTTATCTTAATGTTAGATTCAATCTCAATAATTTTGCACTTTTACTTACCTTTCTCTTGATTGAGAGGAGGATTAATCCTTCTTTTAATCGAGATAGTTTTAGGATTTATCTTTTATTCTTTGCATTTAGATCAGATGTATTATGAATATTCGTTTAATTAGATGCATTCTTAAAAGTCTCTTTTCACAGGAGCAACTCTAGTGTGGCTTTGTTGAGCCCTTGTTTTAGCAAAGGATTACTTTCTTCAAGTAGTTGCAAGAAAGTAATCCCTTTTCCTCTATATCCTTATGACAACAAGGGAAATCACACATTCGTGGGCAGAGGGGACTGTTAGAATAAGATACCTACCTATAGATTAGTTTAGGGTAGATTAACATTTAGTTGAGATTAGTTTTAGGAAAAGAGTAAATGGACCCATTTGACCCAATTGGAACCACCATCCAAAACACAAAAGATTCTAACTTGAGGCTATGATGGGGTGGTCTTCTAAATGGTGATGAAGGTCATTTTGGCCATCAACACACTAGAAGGATGAAATACTTGTTTGATAGGTGGCATTGTCTAGATGGCTGGTGGCTGCAAGTGTGTTGGCATTGATTTCAACAGTCATCTTGGGTCTAACCATTGGAAAAAGTGCAACTAAAAGAGCATGGATACTTGTGGCAACAGATGTTGGCTTTGATGTCCCTAGCCTAGATGTGATGGTAATTGGGCTAGTTTGATGTGCTTGATGTGTCAAGCTTAGGGGGAGTCATATGGTTGTTGCAGTACTCTGTATAGAATCACCATAGTAGCAGGCATATTGGAGAAGCCATAAAAATATGAATATGGTGGTTGGGATTCCTATGGTTGTTGAAGCCTCTTGTAGAGAATCATCACAATAGCAGGCTTATTGGAGAAGCCATAAAAATATGATTATGATAGTTGGGAGTCCCAGACTTTGGAGGAGGTTTTTCCTTAAGAGATCAACTCTGATAGAGTTGGAAAAATTGGTTAGTGCTCTAAAATATCTCTCCAATAGCATGTGGAACCTTGAAAAATTCCTCCAAAGAGCAAGTTTTAGGCAGAGGAATAAGAGTCAAGGTGGAAAGAATGGCATAGAGTTTGCAACCATTTTTCAGGTAGCAGATGGGCTCAAATACTACATCATATTTTCTCCACTGGAAAGTGCTCTAATAAATATTTCAAACTATATTTTGAAGTCCAGGAATGGCCATTGGGATCAAAATTTACTAACTTCCAAAGTTAGGGTCTTGAAGTCCTCAGCAAGCCGAATTTTGGACCCCGAATTTCGGAAGGATGGTCATATCAGAACCTCGGAGCTTAGAGATGCCGAAATATCAGAGGTCGGAATGTTGGTAGGTCGAAGCAAGGTGGAACTTCACAAGGATAGAACATCGAGTTGAATGTCGAAGCCAATTTTTGGTAGGTTGGGCACCTCGAAAGCTCTGCAAGACAGGACACGTAATAGCATTTCGAAACCTCGGAGCTTTGGAACCTTGATGGTTTATTTTAAAAAAAAGGGGGATCTGAAATGACATGAGGGAAGTAGAACCTCGAAGGTTCAGAACTTCAAGTTTCCAGAACCTAGTAAGTTCTTATGAATGCAATCTTTTAAAAAGTGCCAAGGATGTGGAGAATAAGAATTACGAAGGAAATTGTTGCAAAACCAAAGACTCAAGGGACCCCTTCTATCTCCTCAATATGGGACACATGGTGACAGTTGATTAGTCCTCAGAACCTGACAAGGCACGTGACATCAACCTAATGTGATTGTACTATGGACACGTGGCAGTCAAATTCGGAAAAATTGGGTGGCCTAATAGGGTAAATCTGGGTGACATGTATCCCCACTAAGGAGGCTCCATGTGGAGTTAATGACATCAGCATGACGTCATCTCGGAGGTTGGAGTTTTCATAACTCCCTCATAATTGCATTTGAAGAAAAAAATTGGTATCAGGGGCTCTAATGTCGTGTTGGCACTTGGTCATGGAGTTTAAAGAACTGAGGGAGCAGAGTAGGTTAGCACCTAAGTGTTACGAAGAATTTCGAAGCTTGAAGTTTTGTAACTCTTGCGCAAATGATTTATGAAAAAGTTCTGATGAAAGGGGCTCCAATGTATGTTGGGATCTCGACGAAGAAACTAAAAGAACCAAGGGCGAGAGCAGTCAACAAAGGAAGATAGGCCCTTTGCAGGATCTGAAGGCCTTAGCACCTTAGATCCAAGTCGTTAGTCACAACACCTAGTCCCATAGAGGAAAGACAAGAAAGGGCCAAGCGAAAGGAGCTCAGAACCTCGTGACCTCGTAACATCACTTGGATAAACGTTACGACATATGAGGGCTCCGAGGTTGTTTTACATAGGTATATGAAAGCGTATGAGAACGAATGGGTCAATAGCTAAGAAAATGTCTACAAAAGGTTCATGTCACAGGAGTAATCACAGTTGCAGAAATCGCTTGGTCAAGATAGAGAGGACCATGATTTGCAAAGGTAGCATTTGACTCCAAAATGAACATGCTTGAGATTTCTTGCACGTTAATGAATAATTAAATGTAAAATATGGCTAAGTACAGAAGTGTTGATCACAGTACAAGAGAACCATGCCAAAAGTACACCTTAATCTTTGTGAGCAGTTAAGAAGGATGGAGAGTCATGTTATGTGTGTAGAGAAAATTCATGATTGGTCTCATTAGAGTGTGCAGATGAACTAAATATTTAATTATCATGTATGGAGAATGGTCAAGAGCCCATTCTCATGATTTAAGGCAGTGTCCTTGTCAAACGCAACAACAGGTTGGAGATCCATGCAATGGTACACTCGAGCAGTGTGGAAATAGGTAGGAGACACATCATTGAGTTTAGTGCATCAGAGGAACAAAACTTAGGATTACCATTAAGCAAGAGATGGAAAGTACCAATGTGTAGAGTTGATATGCGAGGAGATCTCTGTGTTGAGAATGTGTTGATATGTGTAAGGATATGTGAGCATGTTTTGCAGTGAAAGGATGAGAGTGCCTAAGCAGAAGATAGAGACCCCGAGAGAGAACCAGTGTTGTTGTGCGAAGGTTGTAGGTGTCTGTGCATCGGAAGAAGGCCGAGAAGAGTGTGATGTTGTGTGAAGTGGACATAGGGATGAGAGAAGTATGATGTTGTGGTGGTGATAGTAGGTTGTTGTAGAGTGAGCAAAGACATAGTGTTGTGTGGGCCAAGGGCTAAAGAGAATAGTGTTGATATTAGGCATAGTGGTTTCCAATGACAGTGAACATTGAGTTCCTATTTGATTGTGGGTTAGATCCTACATACAAGAAGTCAGTACTTCCATCTATAGTGGGTGCTTGAGAAGGCTTGGGGGTTGGTGCCTCCTACAATTTGGTGCTCGCATAAATATAAGGATTTGCAAGTTGATGCTTGCAACAAATCCATGAATTTGGTGCTTCACATGGTACTTCTAGTAAGATGGACAGGCATCTACAAAGGGAGGGAGTTGGTGCTTCCTGCTAGTGGGTGTTAGCAAACAATCAAAGGGAGTTGGTTCTTCCTGTGAGTGTTGGCTCACAAAACAAATTGATGGAATGTAGTAGGTGCTCTTATTTTACATCAATAACAACAATAAGCTTTGGTGGTTTTTTCCCAAAAGGGTTTCCATGTAAAACCTTCGTGTTTATGTGTTTTTTCTCATTATATGTATGCTTGTGTGATGATATGGTTGTTGTTATGGTTTTTAATGGTTTATCTCATATAATGGATTCCAAGTTTGAATGAGGAAAAACGAATTGGCTTAAAAGTAAAAATTAGCCTTAATATTGATTCACCCCCCCCTTAGTATTAACTTTGTTTACAACAATTAGTATCAGAGCTAAGTTCTTTAAGGAATAGCTTAATCTCTAGAAGGTAGATCAAAGGGAAACAATGGCTAATCAAACTTGGCTAACATAAGAAGGAGTTCCATTCTTAAATGGATTAAAGTATGTGTTCTAGAAGGTTAAAATAGAATCTTATTTAATGGATTTGGATGTTTGAGTATGGCACTCTATATCGAATGGAGAAAAGAGTGAGCAGAATGAAGAAGCCCAGGAGATTATCATGAAAGGGCTATCTAAGCCAGATGTTGATAAAGTGAGGCATTGTTAATCACTAAAGGAAGTGTTAAACGGACTGCAATGTATTTACGAAGGAGATAGCCATATGTCTCAAAAAGAGGATAATGAGCCCTACTACTCTAGCAATGAATCAAAACATGCAGAAGTTGTTTCTCATCGCACTCGTGTTGATGATGAAAATTCTCAGAAGGGAGACCATGTTGCTCATAAGGTAATCTATTGTTGTGTGATAAATGCAAAGAGATAGGTCATTCATTATCTATATGTTCATGTGAATCACTTGAAGATAGAGATAGGTATGCATCTAGTAGTTGTAATGAAGATAGACACACTTTGGTAGCAATAGCAAATGAGGGATCCTCAGAGGAAGAAGAGAGATTCACAATGTCCTCATATATAGGAGAAAATGAGAGTATATCTCGTGAAGAGAATAGGGATATCAATGAAATTGATAAATATGGAATACCCCTTAGACTTACGGAAGACTCCATGGACACAGAGATGGGTTTAGATCTCTGTGGTGACTCGACTAGTAACTCTGATAGCGAAGAAAAGGATCTAGATGAAAGGATATTTTTTAGAAAGAAGTTGATCTTGTCTCTAAAGAAGATTAATGACATATCAGAGGAAAATATTAAGAAAGAGGAGAAACTGAGAATTTATGAGCTTGAGAATGATAAATTGAGAAAAAAAATGGTTGATCTAAATGCTTAACAAGAAGAGGCTAGAAAATTGCATGGGAAGTTAATCATTCACCTAGGAGAAAGAGAAGCTCACTATGAGAGACTACAAAATGAAATAGTCTCATTGAGACAAGACTTAGAAAAGTCAAATAAAGAGTTGTCTCAATTTCAGAAGCTTTAGGAAAGCATAAAGGCCTTGGATGAGATGCTTACTAAGCACAAATTCCCTCTCATCAAGGTTGGTTTGGGTTTCAAAGAGGAAACAAGCTCCAAGAAGGAAAAGGCTGAAGGGTCCAATATCCAAGTAAAGGTAGCTGAAGGTTCCAATTAAAAAAAAAAAAGGATTTGTTGGACAGAAGCAGTAGCAAAAAAATAAGAAAATGCATCAGTAGGAGGATAAGAAGCAACAACAAGTAGAGAAGCAAAAGAGAGATGGGTAGCTGCAAGAAAGAATGAAAGGCAGCATTCCAGGCAGTCATGAAATGCACATGAAGAACTATCAGAGATCCTTTCGTCCTCAAGGAAAAATCCCTTAAAGAAGAGGTATCTTCAGTTCTCAAAAGACTTTTTATGGTTATTATTTTTCTTGCAAAAATTTTGGACATAAATACATAGATTATAGATGGAATGCAAGAAAACGAGATGCATTGGGTAGCAGCAACCCAAGAATGCATAAAGAGGCTAGGAAAAGGAATGTTGGTAGTGATAGGAGTCATGACAATATTACTAATACATATGGTAAATCCCCTACCCCATTATTAAGCCATATAGAATGTTACAGTTGTGGAAATATTGGGCATAAGAGAGCGAGTTTCAGATATGAGAAAAAATGGCATACTTCTCACCATATGCATACAGATGTAATAGCTCAGGATTTGAAGACAGGAAGAAACAATGGAGGTGAGGAATACAATTGTGTCTTCAATGCTATGTATCAAAAGAGAAAGATGAAAAGAGGAGGAAGAAATTATAATAATGATCCCCTTACTCTTGTGATGTGCCCCTCTATGAGGCAGAAAGGCGACAGGAAGATGTGGGTGAAGAAAGAGGAATGAAAGGAGAAGATTACCCTAGCCATTGGCAACCAAGAAAAGGTCCAAATTTTGGCAAAGACGAAGCTGGAAGGAAAAGCCTGTATTAGGACTTGGATTTTGAAAGTTTAGAAGAAGGAGGATGATATGCTGGGGTGGAGTAGATCCTTTGATTATCTTCAGTAAAAGAAGAGAATGGTCTCAATGGAGGCTGAATGATTTAGATGTTGGAAGCTAGAAGGCAAATACAAAGAGGTGAAACTAATTGTTAAAGGTGTGGTTGAGTCCCCTTGCTGATTACAGTGATAAATTTGTTTATTTTGAATATATAAGCATTGCAAGAGAAGAAGAGAGTGCAGCATGTCTAGTTTCAGGGGGAGTACACAACAATATATTATGCTGTGGAAAGAAAAAGATAATTTGCAGCAGAAGTGTGGAATGAAAGGAAGCCCACAAACAAATTAGGTCCATTATATCAATCCCCATGCAGAAGAAAGGAAATGTAGGAGATCACAGAGAATTGGCTTGGGGGGGCTTATTTAGTAAGTAGTAGCAAGCAATGATCATCAACCTCAAGAAGAAATAGTACTCAAGAGATGGAAGAAGTCCATATTTGGAGTAGTCTAATCTCAAGGGGAGAAGAAGTGTTTAAGATGCTCAAGAGAAGTGAGCATAGAGGATGAATTAGTGGTATTAGCAAGTCGAAATTCATTAACATTGATTGATATTTGCAACAGCAACAATACCATGAGTAGTTTCATTCTTTCTAACTAATACAAAAGATGCATTGGCAAGAGAATTATTTAGCCAACAGCTTAAGGGATTCAGAACTAGAGGCATTCAAATCAAAGGAAGCATATGTTCAATGGGGGCATATCACATATGTGCAGTTTATGGAGCAACAGAGATCAGTCCTTGAAGAGAATTGTATAGAGAAAAATGGATATCAACAGCTAGACCCTCGTCTTTGATTGTTGATGATTGCATAGGGGAGAAGAAGCAACTTTTAGCCATTTGCTATTGATGTCAAAGGGGGAGAGAATTATTGGAGAATTTGTGATGGCCCATGTAGAGGAGAGAAAACAAATGGTGGCTTATCCAAGAGAAGTATGGAAGCAACATGAGGATTGGCCATCAAAATGAAGTGATGAGGTTGAGGGGTTGCCATCAATGCCATAGGGGGAGATTGTTGCACAGTTGGCATTGTTTGGATGGTTGGTGGTTGAAAGTGTGTTGGCATTGATTTCAATAGCCATGTTGGGTCTAATTGTTGGAAAAAGTGCAACCATACTAGCATGCATGCTTGTGGCAACAAATGTTGGCTTTGATGTCCCTTGGCCTAATTGTGATGGTAATTGGGTTAGTTTGATGTGATTGATGTGTCAAGCTTAGGGGGAGTCCTATGGTTGTTGCAATACTCTGTAGAGAATCATCATAGTAGAAGTCTTATTGGAGAATCCATAAAAAAATGACTATGGTGGTTGGGAGTCTTATGGTTGTTGCAATCTCTTGTAGAGAATCATCACAGTAGTAGGCTTATTAGAGAAGCCATAAAATGATGACTATGATGGCTGGGAGTCCCAAACTTTAGAGGAGGTTCTGCCTAAAGATATCAGCTCTAATATTCTTGGATTTGGCACAGTTGGTTAGTACTCTGAAAGATCTCTCCAATATTATGTGGAACCTTTCAAAATGTCTCTGAAGAGTAGGTTTTAGGTAGAAGAAGAAGAGTCAAGGTGGAAATATTGGCAGAGAGTTTGCAGTCATTGTTTAGATAGCAGATGGGCTTCAGACCTTCACTACTGGTAGTTCTCTAAAATAAATTTCCAATTGTATGTTGATGTCCAGGAATGGCCATCGGTATCTAAATTTATTGAACATCGAATTTAGGGTCTTGAAATCCTCAACAGGTCAAATTTCAAAACGTCAATTTTGGAAGGATGGTCATATCGGAACCTTGGAGCTTCAGGGAGGCCAAAATATCGGAGGTTGGATTTTGGAAGGTCAGAGCAAGGTGGAACCATGCAAGGACGGAACATCAGGCTGAATTTTGGAGCCAATTTTCAGTAGGTTGGACAGGTCAAAGCCATGGCAAGACAGGACACATGGCACATTTCATAACCTCAAAGCCTTGGGACCTCAGCGATTTATTTTAAAAAAATGGTGACCCGAAATGGCATAAGGGAATCATAACCTCAGAGGTTTGGAACTTTAGGTTTTTAGAACCTCGTAAGTTCTTATGAATACAGTTCTTTAAAAATATCTAAGGATGTAGAGAATACGAATTATAAAGGAAATTACTGCAAAACTAAATGCTTGAGTGACCCTTTCTATCTCCTCAAGATGGGACACATGGTGACAATTGATTGATACTCAAAAGTTGATGAGGTTGATGATGTTAGCATGATGTGGTTGTACTATGGACACGTGGAAGTAAAATTTAGAAAAAATGGGTGGTCTAATAAGGAACATATGGGTGACACGTGTCACCACTAAGGATGTGCCATGTTGAGTAGATGACATCAACATGACATCATCTCAAAAGCTGGAACTTTAGATGTTGGATTTTTTGGAACTCCCTCGTAATTTCATTTGAAGAAAATTTCTGATACTAGGGCCTCTGATGTCATGTTGGCACCTAGTCATGGAGTTCAAATAACCGAGGGCACAGAGTAGGTTAGCACCTAAGTGCTATGAATAATTTCGAAGCTCAAATTTTCGTAACTCTTGTGCAAATGCTTTATAAAAAATTTAGCATGAAAGGGATCTAATGTATGTTGGCATATGGATGCATGATTCCAAAAGAACGAAGGGTGAGAGAGGTCAATAAAGGAAGATAGGCCCTCAGTAGGATATGAATGCCTTAGCATCTTATCACCAAGTCACTGGTCATAGTGCCCAGTCCCATGGAGGAAAGATAGGAAAGGGCCAAGTGAAAGGAGCTCGAAACCTTGCGACCTGGTAAAATCACTTGACTAAAAGTTACGAGATATGAGAGCTTAGAGATTGTTGTACAAAGGTATATGAAGGCATGTGAGCATGAATAGGTCAGCAACTAACTAAATTCCTACATAAGGTTCATGTCACAGGAGTAATAGCGGTTGCATAAATCGCTTCGTTAAGACAAAGAGGACCATGATTTGCAGAGGTAGTAGTTGACTCCAGAATGGCCATGCTTGATCTTTCCTGCATGTTAATGAAGAATTAAATGTAAAATATTGCCAAGTACAAAAAAATTTATCAGAGTACATGAGAACCATGTTGGAAGTACACATTGATCTCTGTGAGCAGTTAAGAAGGATGGAAATCCATGTTATGCGTGTAGACAGATTTCATGATTGGTCTCATTGGAGTGTGCATATGGAATAAATATTTAGTTATCAAGTATGGATAATGCTCAGCAGACCATTCTCATGATTTAATGCAGTGACCTAGCTAGACACAACATCAAGATGGAGATCCATGCAAAGTTACACTCAGGAAGTGTGGAAATAGGCAGCAAAGGCAACGAGCTTAGTGCAGCAAAGGAACAAAACTTAGGATTTCCATTGAGCAAGAGAGGGGAAGTAGCATTGTGTAGAGTTGAATTGTGTGGAGATATTTGTGCTGAGAATGCACTACTATGTGTAATTCTATGTGAGCCTATTCTGATGTGAAAGGATGAGAGTGCCTAAGAAGAAGATAGAGACCCCGAGAGAGAGCCAATGTTTTTGTGTGAAAGGTCATAGGTACTTGTGCAGAGGAAGGAGGCCACGAAGAGTGTGATTTTGTGTGCAGTGGGTATAGGGCCAAGAGAAGTATGATGTTGTGGTGGTGACAGTAGACTATTATAGAGTGATTAGAGTGAGCAGAGACAGAGTGTTTTGTGGGCCAAGGGCTGAAGAGAAGAGAGTTGGTATCAGGTAGAGTGGCTACCAATGACAGTGAACATTGAGTTCCTATTTGAGTGTGGGTTGGAGCCTGCATATAAGAATTTGGTGCCTCTGTTTCTAGTGGGTGGTTGAGAAGGCTTGGGGGTTGGTTCCTCCTACAAGTTGGTGATTTCATAAATCCAAGGAGTTGCAAGTTGGTGCTTCACATGGTGCTTCTGGTAAGCTGGATAGGTGTCTACAAAAGGAGGAAGTCGGTGCTTCCTTCAAGTGGATGCTAGAAAAAAATCAAAGGGAGTTGGTGCTTCTTGTGAGTGGTGGCTCACAAAACATATTGATGTAATAGAGTAGGTGCTCTTATTTTACATCAATAACAACAACAAGCTTTGGTGGTTTTTTCCCAAAAGGGTTTCCTCATAAAACCGTTGTGTTCATTTGTTTGTTGCTCATGATATGTATGCTTGTGTGATGATATGGATGTTGTTATGGTTGTTAATGGTTTCTCTCATATAATGGATGCCAAGTTTGAATGAGGAAAAATAAGTTGGCTTAAAAGTAAAAATTATCCTTAATACTAATTCACCCCCCTCCCCTCTTAGTATTAACTTTGTTTACAACAATAATATTCCTCGTATGAGTCTTGGTGAGCTTGATAAAAAATGACAATCATGGCCACATGGCTAAGAAGATGGCCCATCCTGCTAGACACACCTTTTCTTGTGACACATATGTTACAAAACCTCCTCAAGTTGAGTATATGAGGCACCCATAGTGAGGCCCTTGAGGTTCCACTTCACCTTCCTCACCATGTTGCAGTCATCCTCCTCACTTAAATCCTCCTCCTAGTGCTTTGTTGTCAACTCAATCTCTCTAATAGCTTCCTGAAAAACACAGTGAGACTCTCCCTCTAGTCTCTAAGGCATGATATATGTGAAAAGAAACAAGTCTGTGATTAGTACATTATAACACTAAGAACATGTAATTTTTTTAAAATACATTAAAATCGAAGCATAAAACATCATGCACTCACCTAGATCACCCCACTGCTCACCAAGGGGGAGGACTAGCTTAGGATCATGGTGTAAATTGCATAATCATTTATAACAATCAGTTTCTCATTAAACCAATCAAATTATTTTAAGCCATAGGCTGAAGTCTGAGCTTAGCCTCAAAACCTTGTCATCAATTCAGTCCACCACCTCAATTATTTATACCTCCCTAGATATGGTGATGTGGTTTGTGGACATAATACTAGAACTCACTCAAAGAGAATGACACAATGATGTTTCCATATCCAAACTATTTTTTCTTCCCTATTCTACATTTGGTTAGTTGTTCCTTTAGTTTTGTCAAGAGACAATCACACCAATTGAACATTGTTGGTGTTATTAACCAAACTACAAAATCAACTTGCATTTTTGAAGCCAAGTGTGGCCTAGTGGAACCTACACTTATGCCATCATGAACAAGTTATTTTGAAAAGGGAGATCAAAAATATCCTTTATATGAATCTCATGTCTGCTTTCCACAGGGTGGGAACACAATACTAAGTCATAGACATTTGTTGCTCTCTCTCCATGTAATCTCCCTCCATACAACTATTAGGTCCCCTCACCTCAAAAGGCCCATGAGGAAGTAGATGTCCTCTACATCTATGTTTACCACTATTGTATACACTTCAAGGAATTACACCATAGGATCCCATCATTTGATGATACTTTCCAATAACATGAATTCTACCTTTATACTTTTGAGTCTTGAAGAACTTCAAGAGGTCATAGCTTCACAAAGCATCAAGGATCCTTGTGTCTCTCCTCGATGCCACATCATTATCCTCATGTTCTCTCTCTCCACTTAATCATGATGATCTACTTGCAAAATCACGAAGTAAATATTAGTGACTCACCATACCTCAACTTTCATAATCAAAACCCTACATATAGGAGCCTAGATCTAAGTTTTTAAGGGTCCAACACTCTGCCCAAGCCTAAAAGGCAGTTGAACTCTCTATACCTCTCACTATCGGGGTTGGAAAACTTTCTCAATGTCGTGGTTGGCCTCTAATAAAGCATTAGGTGCTCTCAATTTCAAGAAGGAGTTCTCTTAAGCCTAAAAATCATGGAAAATGTAGCAAAGAAGTACTTAAATGAAAGAGGAATACAAGAGATCTTACTTGGAAATGATGGAATCATTGTCGGTGGCTTGATTCTCCTAGGACATAAATAAAAATTTCTTGAAAGAAGTGGTATTTTCACCAAATTATCTTCCTTTGGGTAAGTAATGTACATAGTGGTTACAAATTTCTCTTATTACATGGGGAAAGTGGTTCTGAAATATCTCTTTTCAAACTAGCCATGCATTTTCTTGCTATATAATTCATTTTATGGGATATTATTATTGTTTTTTATCATATATCCATACTAATGACACATTTTAAGGATAGCTTGAGTCATTCTAAGCCGGGATAATGACATTTCGAGTTACACATTTTTTTACTAGAGGTATACTTTCAAAGTTGAAATATAGTGTTAATGTCCATATCAATTTGTCTCATGCATTTTAACTTTGTATGTATTGTTTCAATGTGTCTTAATTCCCTCCAAGTCTATTTTCAACCTTGATCATTCATTTTTGCACATTGTAAGTAATGCAGTAGTGTTTATCGTTCACTGGCACCCTAGAGTAGCACCCAATTTCCATATTGGTTCCCATGTTGTGATCATTTGTAGGCCTAGGAACCCTCTTAAATCCTTCCAAGACGATGAAAATGAGCCACATTTCCCTCTTTTTCTATTATTTCTATCCCTTTATAACCCATAGAAGGGGTTCCCAATATTTTTCATGTTGCTTTTTGGTAACCTATGCCTATAGTTATCAATGTGTTGCCATATGTTGCTCTGCTATTCTTTTAAATCTCACTCATTGCCTTTGAAATCCCACTTGACCTCTTACCTTTGCATTAGTCTTGCTTTCATATTTCTACCTATATCCACGTTTCAAAGGTACCGTTGCAATGAGTGGAATTCCATTTACTAGACACATCACCACAGTTTCTTGCTTTTCTTAGGTTTGTTCGATCAACTTTGAAACTAGATGCATACCATTGTGCCACTCATATTTGTGAAACAATATTTATTTTTGCCATATTTTCATTCTCAATAAACATTCAAAATCCCAATCCTCTTTCATTTTTCTTTAGCTCAATAATTTTTTTTAAATGTTGAGTTATTTCCATTCTTTCCTACTTGTTAATCAATATGAAATCTAATAAGTAATGTCTTTTCAATTATCACACTTGTTAAGCCATGAGAATGAAAAAAGTAGACTTTTACCTCTTTTTCATACTTATGGAAAATCTCACAAAAAGACATATCTAAGTATACTTTTAACTCTATTTTAGGTTTGTTAAAAGTAAATGAAAAATACCATATCGAGCTCACTTTTATTCTCTTACATGTTCGTTAAACTATGAATTGGACCATATATCACAATCAAGGAGAGGGAAAGTATTTTTCATCTTCATTATATCAATGAAGTTGCCATATTCCCTTGAACATAGCACTTGCTTGAGTCATCGTCTTATATTTGGTCTTCACCTACATTATGAGCCAAACCTTTAACATGAGTTGAGTCACTCATTTATCAGGTCAGCATCTAACTCGATTAGTTACCCTTCTAGTCTAAGGGTTGTGGTGATGCCTCCTATGTCACCACTATATCTTATTGGTGTTCTTTATTCAAGCTTCAAGTTCACATTTTATTCATTTTGTTATTCAAGGGAAGTCCTAGTCAAATTCAAGAATGTACAGTTTCATTTTACCTCTTACGACAACAATCCTTGTGTCAGTTGTGCATCATATTTTCATCAACTATTGTTATTAACCTAATTTTTGTGTCAATTTCATGATGCATGATGAGGTATACATCAAGGCCATCATTTTATGTATCTCTCCCCATTAACATAAACTTGTTATCTAGTATGCATATCTAGAAATACCTTAGTACCTTAGAGCTTGTATTTCTCAATGGCGAGTTTCCTTGCAGTTGATAATGAATTTTCCTTTATGGTCCATGTTGACCAATTCTATAAGTGTTAAACATCATATCGCTAATTCAAACTCATTATATTGTACTAGGTACCTTGGGCACCATTTTCATCATTGATGATATCCCTCACATTTGTTAACAGGGTCCCTTAATGCCTACTAATCACACAGTCCCCATGCATGCTCGACGCCATCTCATTCATTCATGTAGTAGGTTCATACCCTCAATATGATTTAAATACATTGGGTATTGAGGATACCTCACTCATACATGTTGCCTCACCCAAGTTTCAATTGAGAATGTATCATGTACCTTAATGACCATAATTAGGCACTTTCTCATTGGTGTCCACATTTCTCCTCGTATATATTGTGACAATGATCCACATTGTATCATTATGATCAAACCTTGATGACATGGGTTCATAGTGTATTTTGTTGGTGATTATGCTCTATTCATTTATATTGTAATGTATTTTGGCCAGTAATTTCTCTTCTAACCTCAAATATTAGGGAGAATCCATTATAACTCAAATTGACACTCCCAAAAGTCTAAAATAGAAGCAACATTGGAGGAATGTTGAGATGCAGAAAATGCTTCATGGAAACCCTAAAAAAGTCAAGTTTTTCCTTTTCAATGCCCTATGAACATTAGAAAAGAGATTTCTAATGCCCCATACCATCTATCTTGGAAATTTGAACACTTTGATACCTCAAGCACAAATATTTGAAGTGGTCATGTTACTAAAGTGCATGAATAAGGATTGATAGGGTAAAAAATGATCGTAAATTCAAGATAAGGGTGAAAGGACCAAATCAAAATCAATCAAAAAGGTGTCGAGATTCATCTAATCACTTTGTTAACTCATATATAAAATAAAATACCTCCATGAAGCATATAGAGAGAAGTTAACATAGGTACATGTTGAATTGAGAACCCATTTCCACCTTGAGATAAACTAATGTTAACAGTGAGCTTGAATTTTAGCTTTATTTAGAGGAGCAGAGGACAAGGACCTCAAGGAACCACACTTTTGTAAGTTCTTTAACATAATAATAAAAATATTTTTGCCCCACAACTTATGTATATTTTATATGATTGTGAATATATTCATTTTGGTTGTTTTTTTTCTAGCATAACATTGTTATAGGTAGTAGAGTTTGGTATCTTTCGATTCTCTATTTTGCAAGTTACAAGGGCATGGAAAAAGTAGCTAGATATCAAGGACTCCAATCACCGGAATAAAGAAACCATACACATTCTAAGTCAAAATTTTCCTTCCATCTCTTCACTTTTTTATTTAAATTTTGGTGTATGTTCATATGTAGATGAATAAATAGGTCATAGGAACTATATATTATAGGTCTTAGCAGGCCTGTGGGAACTAGTACTTTAGAAACAGAGGAAAGTCTAGCTAAATAATTAAGATACTACAAAACACTAACCCGCATTTTTTATTCTCTCTAACTCCCCCTCCCAATTTCTTTACTCTACCATGGAATAAGATACAATAGCATATAATGGAGAATAGAACCCCTACTCCTTGTGGTGGCCTAGTTTTAACATAGCCCAATAGCCAACTAGGGTTAAGATTTGACTCTTTCAACACTCAACTAGAGTTACAACTTTGACCCTTATAAAATCTTCTTAATACTCCACACATTGTTAGCCCCTTTTACATGAGTAATAGGGCATACTCTTGAACCGTGGAGGTCAAATAGTAAGGTCAAATTTTGGGAGGAATAACTATAATTGAATGTGAACTTCAATGATTTCCTTTTTGCACGGCTAGAAGGTATCTTAGTGTAGAACGATTTTAATATGTATCATTTTAAAATAACAAAATTTTGACCCCAAAAATGACATTTAATGCCTCAAAATATCCCTGGAAAGTTGTAGACCCAAATTCTCCAAATAGGGACCCACTAGTAAAAATGGTCATATAAGCTTATTCCTCCAATTTTTCTACTCTAAACACTTGGATATATATGATGAGTAATTTAATAATCCAATCCATATCATATGTCCCCATTTGGAAGTATTTGGTCCCAAAAAGTTTATTAAATGAGGTGAGGAAACTTTTCCTCTACTTTCTCCTTAGAGAACCATTTAGCCTTGCTTGAAATTTGTCCTTTGAATCCAATTTTCAAAAGGTCATGCTACCCCTATCTTGCATTTTTGGACTGCTTCTACAAAATTATATCCTCTATCAACTCTTTGTAAGAATCTAGTGCTAAGTTCTTTATGGAAGGTAGGACATGTTCCTTTTCCTAATCCAAAATTGAAGGCTCATAGAGTTTGATATTTTCCACATTTATCACAGAGTAAATGCACATGTATGGGGATAGAATGAGTCTATAGGAATTATCTCCTTCCTTTTCCAGTATCTTTACAAGAGTTCACAAAGTCTTGATCTTCTTACTAGGACCTTGTAGTCCTTCCTTATTCAACCATAATTGCACTCTATCTCCCACTCTTAATGACTTCTTTGTCCTATGTTTATCATTCATGTCCTTGTATTTTTCCTGCGACTTGAAGACTTCAACATATCCTATACATACAAATGTATCTGCCTAATCTTCTCAACAATTTTTTCTTCTCTTAATGCATCTGCTATGAGATCGTCCCTCGTTCCAAGTTTGTTGTCCATATAAAACATCCAAAGTGAAGTTTTAAAAGATCCAAAACAAGTCTCAAATGGTGACTTACTAGTAGAAGTGTGAACTACTCAATTATAATATTGTTGTATATAGACCATATTTTCATCTTAGGTCTTCGGATGATTATAATTTTAACCCCTCAAAAGTTGCACCAAAGTCCTATTGACTTTGTTTTTTTTTCCCGTCTATTTTTGGATGGAATGTCATATAACTCTTTATCTTCACGTTCATCTTCTCCCACAAGATAGTCCAAAACTCACTAATAAATATGGTGTCCCTATCTGAAATCATGCTCTTTAGTATCCCAAAGTGCACCCAAACTTGTTCAAAGAATAAATTGTTGCTTCTTTCCTTTTGATTGTCATTTTTCAAGGCATGAGAATGCACATATTATTGAAGCTATAAACTACCATAAACAAGTAGTCATCCCCCTTCATATTTGGTGGTAAACCTCTTGCAAAATCCATGGAAATGCTTCCCAAAGGATGAGTGAGTACATGTATGGGATGGTATAGACAGCACTTCCTGTTACTAGCCTTGCTAGTACAACAAATTATACATCCTGTAATAAACCTTATTGTATATTCTTTCATTTTAGGTCAATACACATATCTTTGTAAGTTGGAAATTGTCTCCTCAACATAAAAATTCCCTACAACTTACAAGTATGAGCCTGTCTAATAATCTACATTTTCTCACCTTTAGGAACACAAAGCTTCTCTAGCCTATAAAGTAACCCGTTTGTAACACCCTCCTCCCACATCTACCCAAGTAACCTGCCAACTGGGGTAAACATGTGACGAGAGGCTACTATGATCTGATTCAACCTCCTAGGTTACCTTAAGGAAGTGGAACTGACAAAACACAACCAAATTGTCCATCCACACATCCTACAGAACCTCTAGGAGCTACCCCACCTTTCCAGGTGACCAATCCCTAAGGAAACTTAGCAGTTCAAGGACCAAAGCCCAAGTCGCTCCCTTGACAAGCCCTCCAAGCAATTGAGGGTCCCATTCACTCCCATGAGCCTGCTTGAGTGTGATTGTAGCCTTTTTCTGTCGGTGTTATGCCAACGACTGTGAAATTTAAGGCTAAATTCCAAGCCTAGGACCTAATCACTGCCCAAAACTTCATGAAATTTATAGAAATTAGAAGAAACATAGAGAAAATGATGCCAATGCAAATTCTTGAACAAAGACTTGACTGGACCCCTAGTAGCCATGACAAGAATTTTTTCAAACATGTCACAAATAAGCATTTTACAGGTCATATAACATATATGAGCATAGGTGTCTTATACTTATCTGATAATCAGTAAGAAGCATTGATTCCTTATCACATTAGTTGCATTATCATCTATGAGGTCATAGATTCATTACTCAATCATTCACAAATCAAAACATGATGAGAACTATATATTTCACTATCATAAAACATATTCATAACCATCATATAAATAATAGAAATAATGAGGATACAACAACCATAAATGCCACATATAATCCAGTATGTTTACACAAAAAATACAAAGGAAAGGAAATCTTATTAATTAATGTAAAAGCCAACCCAGTATGGGACTATGACATTCCACCCGACCATAGATTGGCTAAGGCAAATATCTCTTCATACAATCATCCCCGTGCTATATTCCAAGCATGAATGTGGGACTAAAACAAAAAGAATTGACTAGGGCTTCCAGAGGCTAAACCACCTCACCCTCATCAATAGATTCATATTTTACCGCAATCTTCACTAGATCACTAGGCCATAAACAGGCATGGATGCCACCGGATTTATCCACCTACACCATGAGGAATTTTTCTATCTCCTAGTCTCTAGGATTTACAACAACACACAGTCTGATCTAGGGATCACTAATCCATAATCGAGATACCAGCCTCCAAGCTTTACCGTATATCCCACCATTCACTAGCAAGGATTCCTAGGCTTGATCAAGGGCAACCACCTCTAGGCTTTACTATATATATTGCCATTCACCATTCTAGGATCCCTAGGCCCGCTGAGGCACACAATACCTTACTTTATTGCAACCCACAGTCTAGTTCAAGGGTCACTATGCTAGTGGTTTTACCACAATTCACAGTCCAGTTCAGGGATAACTAGGCCATGTGTTATTTCATTCATAGATCCACCTCACTCAGCTTTGAATCCATCTGGAAATCTAGCACAACCAAAACATGAGAACCCCTTCACACCATGGCTATCCAGAAATGGCAAGGCTAGAATGAAAAAAACTGTCACACTTGGCAAAACCCATGCTCATGACAGCAAGAGAACCAAGAGAAAAAATGCATAACCATGCATGCAAAATATAGCAAGGAAATCACACATGAAAATCAATACCAGTGAGTAAACTCGTTGTAGATGCTTGATCCCGCTCTTCCTTGCTTGATATTTTCTTCCTATTTTCCTTCTTTTCCTTTCTTGTTTCAATGTTGAAGTGTTCTAAGAAACTCTATGTGTCCAAGAGTGAGAGAGAGAGAGAATAGAGATAAAGCTACAAAACTAAACTAAAAAAAAGGTTACCAACTGATCCTCAGAAGCCTTTTTATCAACGAGGCCTTTATTTTCTTCATTTTCCATTATTTTTCCTTCATTTTCCTCCTCACATGCAACCTATGACCTTTTAACTTCCTTTCCTCCTAATTCATAAATAAAATTCCAATTAATGTCTCTTTTCCTTTCCAAAGCCCTTTCCATTGCCTTTGTCAAATTCTTTAGCCATAATAAACCAAATGAACACCCACAATAGGATGTTTTTTCCCAACATTCAACTTGGAACAAGTGTCTCGTGACCTTGGTCTTATATGTTTTTACATGAATTTTTAACCAGGGTTGTTACAAAACCCTCCCCCTTGAGAGAACACCATCCTTGATGCTCAATGACACCTATAACCAACAAAATTGTTGAAATCAAAACATACTTCCCATGGAGCTTTATAACGCATTTCGTTGTAGTATTTGCAATGACCACCGACAATCGTACCTTTTATTGGATTTTTATAACACAACTCATTAGGGTATTTACAATAACAACCACATATATTCTTATACACATTTTCTTCAACCAGCAAATAATCATACTGTCTATGGAGCTTTATAAATCTAGCTCGGTAGAGTATTTACAATAATATACACATATGCACATTTGGTCAACCAGAAATTAAAAGGATATGATGCCTACATCCACAACAAGGGAATCCAAAGGCTCATACCTCCACCCTCAAAAGTAATACCAGGATTCATCTCCTTCCCCGGAAGTCCAAATTCCACTATCAAAGTCAAAACTACATCCAATATCCAGCGTTGTTATCCTCTCAGTGAACAGTTATCGGTTCATTGTTCCAAGGGACACTCCCAATGTGCATCTGATTCCATCTAGAAATGCTAATGACCAAAACAAATCCATCCTCAACCTTCCCTTCTCTGCTACATAGTCCCTTGAGAAATCTGGTCATCCCCTTCCGTGTAGTAACTCACCTTCCAATTTCCCTAGCATCCCCTATCCTGGGTGATCCATCCCTTGGAAAGGCTTCCTCGCATCGGAAGGTCAACAAAAACCAAGGCATATACCTGCCTCAAAAACAACATATCAGTGATAGCAATCAATGGACACTATTGGGCACTAGTGTCCCACAATGGCCCTGATCCTGAAGTACTTTACCAACATACTACTGCATGTTTGAATTTCTTTTTTTGTTGCTGCTAATCATTGTAGTTAGTTTCAACCACCCAACCAAGCATTTTCATGCTTCTTGTACCAAGCACATAACTTCCATTAGATTTAAAATAAATTGAAATAAATTCACATCATACCTCATTGGTAGCTCGTCAATAAGGTACACTTACAATCATGTTTACTTCCTGTCACAACAAGCCAAACTATCTCTTTGATCAAATCATCATGTAAACATATCACATCCATTAGCTCAAACTCAATTGACATAATCAAAATCATAGATCACATGTAATCATCATAACTAGAATAATATATCACATGCATAATTAAAACTGAAATTAAATATTGATACTTATCCTTTAATCGATCCTTAGCTTCTACATTTATCCTTTGTCCTTTCCGTATGCACACTAGATCGATTTCCATACCTGAAAAACACCCAAATCCTTCTCTTCAACCACGTACACATACACATAGTGTGCATCACACACATACAACCACACATGACATACAACAGCACACAATACATGCACCTACACTTGACATACAACACATACACCTACACCCAGCATACAACACAACACATACACCTGCATCTAGTGTACGACACAACACATACACCTACACCTAGTGCACGAAACAACATAATACATATGCCTACACCCAGTGTATGACACAACACAATACATACACCTACACCTCATGTACAACACAATGCATATACGTACATAGAGTAAAACACAACAAATACACATGTCATGATACCATGACTACACAATGCACATACATAGTACCGCATGCTCGCAATGCAACATAAGCGACATGCACACAATACCACATGTACACTAGTACCATATGTACAACATGTACACAATACCACATGTACACAGCACCACCTTCACGCAACACCACATGTGCAACATGTACATAGCACCACATGCACACAACACCACATGTGCAATCATGCACACATCATCATATGTACATAGAACCACATTTACAATGCCATATTTACATAGAGATGCATATAAAACATGTACATAGCACCATATGTACAATCACTAAATATACAATATGCACAACATATACAAAACAATAGCACTACACATCCAAAACCACATTGTCTCTACCAAGCAACCTTGCTTCCAATGTCTCTCTGCCATCCATCCTTATCCCAACATGTCACAAATCATACTACTTTCAATCCACTGATGTATCCCATAGTATAGCCTTTCCATAACATAGACATAGTATAATCACATAATATCAAGTCATGACAACATGATGCTGACCTTGTAGATTTGTCAGGACTACTCTTCCAACTTGATTCCTCATAACCAGGAACCTCTTCATGCCATTCACCTACATAAGCAATCATTCCTCCACATTAGCATAAAAAAATCATGATCCGTGATGACCCTATCAAACTTGACATACATACATACATACATGTATACATATATATACATCAACACAATCATGATCACAATATAATTATCAGATACCATAAGGGCAAGGTTAGGGGAACTCCCTTTATTTGTTCACATCATGCACAACATTGAGAACAATGATTCCCAACATAGCCAAGGCATATGATGCCTCAAATCCATTTACTTTACCATTCTTGGTTACTTTTCTCATGTTTGTGCTGCCATTGTCCATTTACCACAATGGACCCAACCAGTCCAACCGACTGTCATATTCTTGCCTTCAACTACCTTTATACATTCACCTAGCTTCATATGGGCCTTACATCAGCTATTGGGTTGTATTCATCTCTTTCCAAGCAACATTGACTTTCCTCTTTCCCAACCAATTCCCAAGACCCTCAAAACATAAAAGTCAAGAACAAGAAACAAACCAAAATAAACCATGAAAACCAATAGCAATACCACATCACAAACAAAGTCGCAAGGCCTTGCACGAGATGCAATCAAAACCCATAAATCAAGCTCAAACAAATCACAAAATACTAAAGGCACAAAGCTCCCAATAATCACCATGACTCAACCCCATGGGTTCCCAATGCCTCCAAGGGAAATTCAACCTTATTCTATATCATACTGTCATAAACACATAATTTTCAGTGCATAAATAAATATAACAATATACCTATTATGTTACCTTTTTATGCCAAGCACGTTGCCTTGTAGTTGAACATGTTTGTGCCATCTCTCAAGAGACTCTAATGCCTTGACGAATTTGGCTATAACTGGAAACTAGTTTTTATACCTATCAAATACATCTTCATGAATAAAACACATATCCACATAATGTCAGACAAAATCAAGGTCAAGAAGACTTCATGTGTTCATGCAAAGCACTCATTCATTTGGAATTAGGGTTCCAAATATAGCCCAAAGGAATTCTCACCCAATTCCTTCCTCTTACCTTTTTACCATGGTGCAATCAAGTCTTACTATGTACTATCACATCACCCTACTATTAGTTATATAACAAATCAACTATTACATTATCACACTAATGCAAAGCTTGTTTCCCTGCAACTGCTCACACATGTCAGTCACATGTTCCACAAATCAAGGCATCATGTATATGAATTTGAAATCAGCCTTACCAAGACTAACAACCATGTCATACTCAACAATCAACTCACATTCATCAATTATAATACGTAATGCTACAGCTATCATCTACTTACACTCAAATACATATCAACTACCTCAACACATATGTATTAGTACAACCATCTTAAAACAGTATCATTTCTTCATGCAATCTTATAGACACATACTCATATCATGCAAGTAATCAAACATTTAGACAACAGATATACGACATAATAGACACCAAACAAGCAAAAATCAAATAAATGACATATTCAAACATTCAAACATCAAATAGTAAACATAAGAAACTCATGCCTTAATGTATCTCATGGGAGGCTATCTTCTATGCACAATCAATCTAGATTAGCACGATATAACTTCACAAGCACATCAACTCATACATACATAAGGTAATGATATCCATAACAATAACTCGCTAACATGTTCACATCACAAACTCATAAACAATTTCCATTCATGCATAACAATCACATGTGCCCAGTGAATCTAGATTAGTACAACACACTATCACACATATGTCGACTCATACCTAAATACCATAGCCATAACCATTTGTACATGCCAATCCAGATTAGCACGATACATATAACATCAAGATCTTAAATGCAATAACCATAACCATCAAGTTAACTAAAAAATTAACATATAACATACTCATCAAAATCATATAACATAATCATCAAGTTAACTAACATAAACAACAACAACAATGCATATAACAAGAAGTTACTACCATGCATGACTATTTCACACATGTGCATATGACTACTCTAATCAACTGGCGTTTATCATACATGTAACCATAATTATAGAATGACAAGGATATAAGTAACCCTTATGATTATAACAACCATTAACCATATATTTTCATGCCAAATATACAAACCTATATGACAATCTTCTCTTACCCCAAAGTCTAGTGTTGCAACCTCACTTCGATGATATACATCTCCTACACTATCTCAACCAACACATTAGCATCATAAGATACCAATAGCATCATGATGACTTAATTGCATACAATGACCTCACAATGCATGTTTGACCTACTATACATGCATAACTATAATCATGACAATGCATGCATAATCCAGGTGGCTCTAGGCACGCTCAAAATTCAGCAGTAGCTATGGAAAAGCTCAAAAATCGAACTCATCATATGGAAGTGAAACTAGGACCAAATCATAGTGCTCATCGCTTTGATTCCATTGGTGAGAACAACACTCAAAGCTGAGTTTGTATGCTCAAATTATAGTTGGTCAAAGTTCTGATCAAACTTGGCCAAGTCACAGTCACTAACAAGGTAACAATTTGGCAGAGTCTTGGCCCATGGAATCTGGCCACCAGAATGGGAAAAAATTTTGCTTAATTTCGCTAGTGACCCTTAAAAATTGGTCAAAAACTTTTGAACAATTTGTTATTATATAATATATATTATTATATTATATATAATATAATATATATATAATATATATATTATATATATATATTATATATATATATATATATTATATAATATATATATATATATATTATATATATATATATATAATATATAAAATATATATATATTATATATATTATATATTATATATATATAATATATATATATATATTATATATAGATATATATATATTATATATATTTATTATATATTAAAGGGCAATAGATCTCCACCCCCACTGCCCCCACCCAACATCCCAATGCATATTATATATTAATTTTAAATGGGTCATGGTCCATGGCTGAATTGAGATCCCGACCACAATCGTTCAACATGTTACAGTCGCCAATAATCCAGGGTTGGAGGGTGTCGAACTTGCACCAGCCGGTGGGTCAGCTGTCGGCGATGGCCCCACAACACATTAAACATGCCATACCACATAACATATGCCAACCAACCACCAAAACAGCACCAACGAATGCCAACGGTTATGTTGCATGACCGTAACCAAAAAAATGACCCTGCATTATATTGTAATCGTCGGGTTAAAATTATATCAAATGTTGAGTTTGTTAAAACTATAATTATGTGGGGTGTGGTCAGGGCTTGAACCCTAACCGCCCCCATCCTAAATGCCACCGCCACCAACAAACAAATGGCCCACGTTGGTTGATTCACCCACTTTCTTATATAAAAACCTTTGCTCATTGCCCATTGGACCAACAGAGGAGGAGAGTAGAGCGATTGTGGAACCAAGAGCTGAGGAACTACGCCCATGTCTAGCATGCTTTTCAAGGAAAGAATATTCCAGGGGAATATTCCACAAAATATTCTCTAATGCAGTGAGGAATCTAAAATATTCTCTAGAGGGTGATTTTCACAGTGACATAAACATGTCAACTTTATACTCAAAAGAACCAAAATCTCGTAGGGAATGCGATAGTGTGGTACATTTCCTCATTTGAGAAGCAAAAAATACAGATGTCCAGCAGCAAGGAATCTTTACAAAATTTTGTTGAATCTAAAAGATTAATTTGGATGTTGATTTTTGACAAAGGCGAAATGATGCCAACTTTATAGTCATTTTTCACATAATTTCGCAGGAAGCGAAGTGGCGTGCTCAAAAATTTTATCTGAGTAGCGGATTTTTTAGCCATATTTAAGAAGGAATATTTGGGGAAATCTTTGAGATTCTTGAGGGTCTATAATTTCACAGTGTCAGAAAGGGGAAAATTTTATAGTCATTTGACACGATTTCGTGCCATGAGTTCAGCGATGATGTCTGTTTCAGCAGCCAAGTTTTGCATTTTCCAGACATCCCCAAAAGTGGAGGTATATGATGCAGTTATGCCATGTCTTTCCTTTTATTTGTTGAGATGATGTTTATGTTGTTGAGATCCTTGTTACCATTATGTTGATGGATACTTGTATGCCACATCATGTGAGAATTTATTAGCTTTTCATGATGAAGGAAGGCCCATTTGAGTGAGAGTTCCTATAGGGAGAAAGTCTCGTGGAGAGACATGCCACTCTAGTTGAGGGAATTTATCCTTGTAATTACAAATATTATTCCATGTACATCATCATCATTTTGTAGCATTCAATGAAGTGGCCTCCCCACTATTGACACCGGGCCAAAGACGTAACCCACACTAGGTGAACTTTGTTATCAATGTGTTTGTGCCCTTTGATTTTATGGTTGTCATTATGTTGCATATTCTTCACATTATGTGCATGTGGCTTTCCATACTCTTACATATGTGATTATGCTAACATCACAGAAGTAAAATATGTTAATATTTTGGTTAACTCTAGTAGCTGAAGAGATCTGGATAAATTTTGGTATCAAAGCGGTCTTCTCGCTGATGTGAATTGCAAGTGTGAATGATTGAATGTGCAACAAGAAGGGAAATGGAAAAACAATAGAGATCTCTACAAGGACATCCTCAAGACGGCACACATGATGGACATAATGTATGTAGACTAGAAGGAGAAAATTGCAAGAGAGGAACAGGAGAAAGAAAGAGAAGAGGACAATGCTTCATCTACCCCCTCGAGTGTACATTCATCATCTTCTCATCATTCATATGAGGAGATCAATCAGATCCTTCAAGTAGAGAATCTTGAATTGAGGAAACTTATATGAGAAGAAAAAGAGGAGAAGCTAAGATTGTAGCTTTAATTATGAGCCATGGAAGTGACCTTGGAAAAATTGAATTGCAATGAAGGCTTAGCAAAGCCATCATCACCTGTTTAAGAATCGACAGATGAGGTAAAAAATGTTGATCGTTCTTCAGTTTATTTTTCACATGACACCATTTATGTTGGAAATGTCGAGGTACCCATTTTAGGAATTGGCATGAGACTCCTTACCAAGATGGGGTATAAATTAGAAGGACTTGGTGTTGATGGCCAAGGAATGAATCAACCATTGGAGGTTGTAAAAATACCTTGATTTTCAGGTTTGGGGTACACTCTCGGAAAGTGATCAAAGGAAGAAGAATCTTCCAAGACATTATCGAAGCCATCAGATAAAGAGGATGATTGAAACATATCACAATCCTCCCATGATAGTGTACATTGCAAAAGAAGAGCTAAGGCAAACTCTCATCACCAAGATCACACCAGAGAAAGTCAAGAGAAGTATAAACAGTCTCAGTATTCTAGAGTTCATTTTAATTACAAGCATATTATTAAAGATGAACCGAAGTCATGGCATAGAAAACTATGTAGTTTTTGTGTAATGCATAACCATGTGGTTGTTGAGTGCTAGAAGAGAATGGCAGCAAGAAAGAGGACTAGACATGAAAGGCCTTCTCCACATCAGGGAAGGAAGAAGGTTAAGTAGGTTTGGAGGGAGAATAATTTTTGTAGTCATTACAACATAGGTGGACATCAAAGAGCCACATGTTGAAGGCTCCATCCAGAGGATCGTCTCAAGGACGAAGCGCTCATGCAGGAACCAACTAGTGACGATGTTTGACAAGGGAACTAGCTCCATGATGATGACCCATTTACCTTTATGAGTGAGAGATGGTTTTACTATATATTCCTAGCTTGTCATGGCTTCATTTTATAAATAATGTGTTGCAATTTAAATTGTAAAAGTGATGATGTATTTTCCATCACTTATTAAAGAAACAATGATGTTTTGGCCTTTTATTGATAGTTGGGGTAATGGATTCTATCATGACGTAAACTTGACCGAAGAGTGTGTTATAAACTCTTGGAAAGTATGGGGGTGATTGGGTCATGATTGATCATGTAATTGAGCATGTAGCTTTTAAAGATTGTACTACAGGTTTGCAAAGGATGCGAGTGTCGATTCATCACTTATGGATCCGAAGAACAAGGGTGTAGGAGAAGGAAGTGTGGCCTTGTTAGATCTGCTATGTAACACTGATTTTTCAAGGTCAGAGATGAGCTTGGTTTGCTTGGTTGTGCTTGAAAGAAAGCTCATAATGGTCACTTTCTCCTTTTTCCTCTACCCTACCTATTCTCCTCCATCTCTATTTCCTCTATTTTAATCTTAAACCCTGCAAAATATCCCCTTTTAGCTTTAGCCCCAAGCACAAAGCCTAAGCCTTCATAAAACCCTACCATACGCCCTCGCGTGCTTGCTAAAACATTTCATTGTTTCCCCGTCATTGATTTTCTCCCACCAATCCAATGGCCCGGGTTGCACCCGATAAAGGTGACCTGCTCCACAAATCCCCACTATCAGATCATCTCCATCGAGATCTGACGGCCTTCACACTCATCGCACCCGTGATTTGATCGAACATTAGCACACGATGAGAGTGGTTTTTCTCTCTCATCTGCTGCTACGTGTCGATCGCTGAGTGGAATCACGCGACTTCGGTCTTTTACTGCTTTATGTCTAAAATCGGTGTGATCAATACCATTACCACCCAACTAAACTTCTCCCACCTGCTAACGCCCACGAGACTCCATTTCCCAATCACAATCTGATTAGTCTGTTGAAGATCTTACAGCCCCAATTCATCCCACTCTCACCGCGGCCGATAGCCTCCATCGAGCCATCTTCGCCGTCCGTTTCTTTGATCGGATGGCTATTCTTTCTACTAATCCATATCATCCACTTGCCCATGCAATCCACGTCCTCGACCACTCTGTCGCCTGAAAAAGGAGATGACCAGAAAGTATGGCTAAGGAAGAAAAGGACAGAGCACGACCCTCTATCTACATTTATCAGTTATGGAACTCCACTAGTACGAGCACTCTAACTGCCTAAGAGGACAGCACAACACCTAAACAAATCAGATTCATCCATTGAAGTAAGCAAACACAGTAAGAGACTCCATCAGGCTGTTAAATGCAATTGGTGGTCAATTATGACCCCTCCATACCTAAATGGCCAAGAGCCCTTGTAATGTAAATCTATAAATACCCAGAAACAAGATGTAATCAGGGTTGGTCGTTGACATTTGATGTAAGGTTCAACTTCTAGAGACTATAAATATTTTGTCACTTGCAGCATCTCGTCTTCATTTTCAGCTAATACAAGCTTCTTTTGTTGTTAACTGATCACTTTCCATTCTTCTCTGTTCTAGGCTTGTGCCTAATATGTTGTATTCTTGATCTTTGAGGTTTAGCACTAGGTAACTGTCATCTTATCTCTGTGGTAGATTGTTGAATGTATCATTGAATATGTTACTCAGGTTTCTTTCTATCTGATGCAAGAGAGTTGTCATCCTGTCTGTGCATTGGTAGAATAGATTTACAAGTTTCTTTACTAGTTCCATCCGGCCATCACATGGTCTTGTGCATCTGCTAGTGTGGTTAGTGTTTTCCATATTCACCTAATCTCTAAAACTATGAGAATTTGGTGGTCTAAAGCCTTGTAGTCTGGGGGTTTTCACGCATGTCTAGAGTGAAACAAAGGTGAAATGCTTATCTAGCTTGAACAAACCATCATTCCTTCCATTAAACCTGCAACAACAGTTGAATTTATATGTCACCAGGCATCTCCGAGCTACAACCTAGGAGAGTTTCTTGGAATCCTAACATAATTTGCACCATTGTCGAGGAGAGGAGATTGAAGCTTAGCTTCCCTCGGAGAATGACACAGATCCAGCTTTGATGATAGACAAAGTTTGGACACATTTTTGGTTGTAATCATCTATCTGGCAACTCTACTGGAGGACCAACCTTTTGGCGACTCCATATCATAGTTCTGGCTTAGTTTGTGAGGCATACTCGGAGAAACCCTCAGAAATCACCAACTAACCCATTGCCTGACCCCGAGAAGATTGTTAAACAGAGAAAAACATCACAGAAAGGAGCATCAAGATCAGGTAAGCCTAAACAATCTTATGTATCTCTACAAGAAAGGCTTGTAACTAAGCATCTACATGTTGAAAATATAGAGCCTAGTATTATCAGTGAAGAAATACTCTTAGAGGTTCATAAAGCTCCTTGTTCAATAAGTCCCCCTTTGGATCTCAGTCCAAAGAAAGCCTCCCCTATAGTCCATCAATTTCCTTCAGCCCTGTCATTCATTTCTCAGCTCCCTACCTTTTAAATTGCCAATACTCTTTCATCTACCCCAGTCATGGTAGGCCAACAAGTACCTACCAAAATGGAAAGAGTCATAGCTGCTAGGTATGGACCCCTGGTCCTACCTGTTCCTTTGAATGCCATGCCTACAGGAGAGTATCAGAAATACATGCCTAAGTTCACTGGTACAGAAGGAGTAACAACTGAAGAACACCTTGAGTCTTTTTACAGCTATGCTGATAACATAGATATCAGTGAAGATGATGTGTGGATGAGGGTTTTTTTCCAAAGCCTAGATGGAGAGGCTAGAAAATGGTTCAAAAAATTAGCCCCTAGGTCTATAGCAGACATTGAGGCCTTAGATGATGTGTTCCTAAAGTATTGGAGGGATAAGAAAGATCTGCTCTATTATCATACTGAATTTGGGAATTTGCAGAGGGAGAATGGTGAGCTACTGTCTGATTTCAATAAGAGATTTAACAGCAGGATACCAGCTGAAGTGAAACCCACCCCTACCTATGCTAATGCCTTCGATTCTTATTTATGTTTACTAATGAGGGAGAGGAGATGTTCTTCTTTAGCTGATATGCAAGATGTAGCCCTAGAAGTAGAATCAAACATCATGGTTGGAGAAAAGCTCGAAGGTAAGGCTGATAGAAGAAGATAGAGGGGTGAGCCCTCATCATCCTCAAACCCTAAGGTCGATAAAATGGCTAGGATGATAGAGTCATTAGCCTCTGAAGTTTCCAAATTAAGGGTTGAGGAGCATTCAAGGGAAGGACAAGCTCCTAATACCTTTGCTCATATCAATCCAAATCCATATAAAGGAGCAAAGGAGTAGTTGCAGATTTTGCAAAGAAACAAAGATGCAAACGAAGACCAAAGGGTGAAGACCCTTTTCGGAATAAAGTCATGGAAGAAGAGCAATTTGAAGAAGATGATGAGGTCCATGGTATGGAAGACAAGGGCAATGCCCCTTTTTTAACCAAAGCTACCTATGAGAAGTCGTTATTCAAAGGCCTTGCTCATAACTTTGTTGTCCCTGCAGAACAACAAGCTTATAAGCAGAAGCAGCCAGTAGCAGATCCCATCATCCTCAAAGTTCCATCCATAGAGGTAAGAGGCCTTGAAGGTTCCCTTTCTCCTTTCAGCTTTCAATCAGAAATTCAAAAGCCACGAATACTCATGCCTTTGATTAAACCAGTGAAGAATGAGTCCTTCAATAAATCTGTCCTTGAAGATCCTGAGCCTAAAGCCAGCCCAACTTCCAACGACTATGCCGATCTGAAAATTGGCCAACCTGTTGTTCTTCTCAGCCCAGTGGTAAAAAAGTGTGAAGTTAGCTCCCCATCATTTTCTGCTTCTCTATCTGTTCAAGAGACAATCATTCATAATTGCCCCCTAGGCACTGGAGCCAGCCATAATTCAATGCCCAATGCTGACATGGATAATCTTAGTCTTGATATTACGAAACCTACTTAGTTTCCCTCCACACAACGTAAAAATATGGTTTGCCAGATCACAGAGGAAGAAGACTCACAGATTTGGGGCACCTCCTTTGATGAGGCTTGTTCTAAGAAAGTTACAGGAGCAAGTGAAGTCTTTGTGTCCCTAACACAAGAATACACTGATTCACCATTTATGCTAATTGTTCAGGCCACAAATGCCACAACCGAATACACAGCAACCCTTGTCATTTAGTAGGTGTACAAAATCTTCCACAAAGAACATCCAAGGATGAGAGCATACAGAGAGGGGGTGAAATATAAACCATCTCTATCTGATAAGGTCAAATGCCCTAAGCTTTTTGAGGTAGGTGATCAAATCAACCCGCTTTTGCAAGTCTTTGATCAATTGACTGACATGCACGTTGACCAAGAGAAGGAAACCTTTCATAGAAAGGTAAAAAGAGTCAATTCTCAGTATGATGACTGTTTTCTCCAATGGGATGCACTGAAGGAAAGGCAAGGAGATCCTGGTAAAATCAATGCTCTAGGGATAGGATCATTTGTCATCGCCCACGTCCAGGGGAGCAATACTTTCATGCTACAGAGTTTGGAAGGAAAACAATTTTGATGGCCTAGTTAATGGGCAGTTTTTGAAGAATTATGTTGTTTAAGGCCTGTAGGCCTCGGCATTGTAAATATGTTCTTTTACAAGTTTAAGTGTAGGCTTAATTAGACTCCATGCCCAATGGAACACTAGGAATTATTGCTAATTTGGTTTTTGTATGATAAGGCAGTGGTCTGCGGTTCTTGAAACCTCACAGAAAGGATCTCATCCCAAGAAGGAGCCAATGTTAGCTCTGGTATGTAACACTGATTTTTCAAGGTCAGAGATGAGCTTGGTCTGCTCAGTTGTGCTTGAAAGAAAACTCATAATGGTCCCTTTCTCATTTTTCCTCTACCCCACCTATTCTCCTCCATCTCTGTTTCCTCTATTTTCTCCTAAACCCTGCAAAATAACCCCTTTTAGCTTTAGCCCCAAGCGCAAAGCCCAAACCTTCATAAAACCCTACCATACGTCCTCGCGCACTTGCTAAAACCTTTCATCATTTCCCCACCATAGATTTTCTCATGACAATCCAATGGCCCCGGTCGCACCCAATAAAGGGGACCTACTCCACAAATCCCCACCGTCAGATCATCTCTACTGAGATCTGATGGCCTTCACACTTATCGCACCCATGATTTGATTGAACGTTAGCACAAGATGAGAGTGGTTTTTCTCTCTCATCTGTCGATACGTGTCAATCGCTGAGTGGCATCACGCGACTTCATTCTTTTACCGCTTTATGTCCGAAAGCAGTGCGATCAATACCATTACCGCCCAACTAAACCGCTCCCACCCGCTAATGCCCGTGTGACTCCGTTTCCCAATCACTGTCCGATCAATCCACTGAATATCTAATGGCCACAATTCATACCGCTCTCACCGCGGCCGATAGCCTCAATTGAGCCATCTCCACCATCCATTTCTTCGATCCGACGACTATTCTTTCCACTCATCCATATCGTCCACTCGCCCATGCGGTCCACATCCTCGACCACTCTGTCGCTTGAAGAAGGAGATGACCAGCTCTGCCATTATCAATCACTGACAGACCCCAACAACCATGTTTAACAGAAAGTATAGCTAAGGAAGAAAAAGACAGAGCACGACCCTGTAACTGCATTTATTAGTTATGGAACCCCATTGATACGAGCACTCCAACTGCCTAAGAGGAAAACACAACACCTTAATAGATCGGATTCATCCACTGAAGCAAGCAAACACAGTCTGAGACTCCATCAGGCTGTTAAATGCAGTTGGTGGTCAATTATGACCCCTCCATACCTAAACGACCAAGAGCCCTTGTAATGTAAATCTATAAATACCCAGAAACAAGATGTAATCAGGGTTGGTGGTTGGCATTCGATGTAAGGTTCAACTTCTGGAGACTGTAGATATTTTGTCACTTGCAGCATCTCGTCTTCATTTTCAACTAATACAAGCTTCTTTTGCTGTTAACTTCTCACTTTCCATTCTTCTCTGTTCTAGGCTTGTGCCTGATATGCTGTATTCTTGATCTGTGAGGTTTAGCACTAGATAACTGTCATCTTATCTCTATGGTAGATCGTTGAATGTATCATTGAATATGTTACTCAGGTTTCTTTCTATCTGATGCAAGAGAGCTGTCACCCTATCTGTGCATTGGTAGAATAGATTTACAAGTTTCTTTACCAGTTGCAGCCGTCCATCACATGGTCTTGTGCATCTGCTGGTGTGGTTAGTATTCTCCATATTCACCTAATCTCTAAAACTGTGAGCATTTGGTGGTCTAAAGCCTTGTAGTCTAGGGGTGTTCACGCATGTCTGGAGTGAAACAAAGTAGAAGTGTTTATCTGGCTTGAACAAACCATCATTCCTCCCATTAAACCTGCAACAACAGTTGATTTTATATGTTACCAGGCATCTCTGAGCTACAACCTAGGAGAGTTTCTTGGAATCCTAACAGGCCTGTCAGGACACTTGTGGTGTAGACAATGTAACACAATAATTGCAGATTATGTTCATGCTTTTGGAAGACCAAAATATCCTCAGTGGGGAGGAATGATCCAGGTGGCTCCAGACATGCTCAGAATTCAGCAGTGGCTATGGAAAAGCTTAAAAATAAACTTCATCATATGGAGGTGAAACTGGGACCAGATCATAGTGCTCGTCGCCCTGGTTCCAACAGTGTGAATGATACTAAATTCTGGTTTTGTATGCTCAAGTTATTGCGGGTCAAAGTTATGGTTAAACTTGGCCAAGTGGTAGTCACTAACGAGGCAACAATTTGGAAGAGTCTCGACAGACACAATCAGGCCACTGGAACAGAAAAACTTGTTGCATACTTAACCCCGCCCACAACCCATGGTTGTTCAACATCTTACATCCATAAATAATCTGGGGTCAGTGAGTGTCGAACCCACGCCAATCAGCGGTCTAACCCACTGATAGTGGCCCCTTAACATATTAAACAAGCCATACCACATAACATACACCATCCAACCACCAAAACGACGCCAACGAATGCCAACAGTTATGTCACATAATTGTAACCAAAAACAACAACCCTGCATTATATTGTAACTATCGGGTTAAAATTATATCAAATGTTGCATTTTTTAAAACAGTATTGTGTTATGTGGGCTATAGCGGGGGTTTGAACCATAGTTGCCTCCATCCTAAATGTCACCACCACTAACAGGCCAATGGCCCACATTGATTTATCTGCCCTCTTTCTTATATAAAAGCCTTCGCTCATTGCCCATTGAACCAATGGAAGAGGAGCGACGAGCAACTATGGAACCAAGAGCCAAGGAATTATGCCCAAGATGGGCATGCTTTTTGAGAAAATATTCCAAGGGAATATTCTCTAATGCAATGAGGAATCTAAAAGATTCCCTGGAGGGTGATTTTTCACAGTGACGAAAACATGTCAACTTTATACTCAAAAGAACCAGAATCTTGCACGGAACGCGATGATGTGGTATGTTTCCTCATCTGAGCGGAAAACAAAAAAATAATAATAAATAAATAAATAAATTAGACATCCAATAGAAAGGAATCTTTGCATAATCTTATGGAATAAAGATTCCCTTGGAGGTTGATTTTTTACAGAGGTGAAATGATGCCAACTTTATAGTAATTTTTCACAGAATTTCTTAGGGAGCATAGTGCTTTTCTCATCATTTTCCTCCAGGCAGTATAATTTTCGGCCATCTTCATGACTAAAAAGCATCCCAACAACAACAACATCAATTTTCACATGGCAACAGTTGCAATCATGATCACCACCATAAATACACAACAAACGCATATACCACAAGCATAAAGAACACATATGTAACTTACATGTATGTGTGACAAACACATTCATCCAAGGAGAACGGAAACCAAACATCATCCAAGGAGAACAAAACCATGCTCTAATACCACTATGTAACACCCTCCTCCCACAACTACCCAAGTAACCAGCCAACCAGGGTAAACATGTGACAAGATGCTACTATGATCTGATTCAACCTCCTAGGTCACCTTAAGGAAGTGGAACTGAAAAAACACAACCAAATTGACCATCCACACATCCTATAGAACCTTTAGGAGCTACCCCATCTTTCCAGGTGACCAACCCCTGAGGAAACTCAGCAGTTTAATGACCTAGAGCCCCATTCTCTCCCTTTCTAAGCCCTCCAAGCAACTCAAGGTCCAGTTTCTCCCATGAGCCTGCCTGAGTGTGACTGTCTCCTTTTTCTACCAGTGTTATGATAGCAACTGCGATATCTAAGACTAAATTCCAGGGCTAGGACCAAGTCACTGCTCGGAACTTCATGAAATTTATAGAAATGACAAGAAACATAGAGACAATAATGTCAATGCAAATTCTTGAACAAATACTTGATTTTCATCAAACGTATCACAAATATGCATTCTACAAGTCATAATAACAAATCTTAACATAGGGTTCTTATACGTATCTGAGAATTTTTAAGTAGCATTGATGCCTTATCACATTAGTTGCATTATAATCTATTAGGTCATAGATTCATTTATAAATAATTTCCAAATCAAAACATGATAAGAATAATACATTTCACTATCATAAAACATATGCATAACCTACATATAAACAACAAAAATAATGAGGGTACAATAACCATATATTCCACATATAATCCAGTACTTTCAAGGAACAGAACTTTTATTAATGAATGCAAAATCCAACCTAGTATGGGACTACCATGTTCCACCCGACCATATATTGGTTGAGCCGGATCTCTCTTCACCCAATCACCCTCGTGTCATATTCCAAGCATGAATGTGGAACTCAAACCAAAAGAACCAACCAGGGCTTCCTAAGGCTAAACCACCTCACCCTCATCAATATATTCAGGCTTTACACAATCCTCATTGGATCACTAGACCATAAACAAGCATGGATGCCACTAGATGTTTCCACCTACACGGAGAGGAATTTTCCTAACTCCTAGTCTCTAGGCTTTACCACAACCTACAGTCTGATCCAGGGATCACTAGGTCATAATTGAGACACCACCCTCTAGGATTTACCATATATCTTGTCATTTACCGGCAAGTATTCCTATCCCTGATCAAGGGTAACGACCTCTAGGATTTACCATATATCCCACTATTCACTAGTTGAGGATTCCTAGGCCTACCAAGGCACACAATACCTGGATTTACCGCAACCCACAGTCTAGTCTAGGGGTTACTAGGTCAATGGCTTTACCACAATCCACAGTCTGGTTCAGGGATCACTAAGGCATGTGTTATTTCATTCAGAGATCCACCTCACTTAGCTTCAAATCCATCCATTAATCCAGCTCAACCAAAAAATGAGAACCCCATCACACCATGACTATTTAGAAATGGAAAGGCTAGGATGAAAAACATTGTCACACCTAGAAAAATCCATGTCCATGACTGCAAGAGAACCAAGAACACACATGCATAACCATGCATGCCAAATATAGCAAGGAAATTACACATGCAAATCAATACCTATAAGTCAACCCGATGTAGTTGATTGATCCCAGTCTTCCTTGCTTGATCTTTGCTTCCTCTTTGCCTTCTTTTCCTTTCTTGATCCAATGTTGAAGTGTTCCAAGAAAATATAAGTATCAACAAGTATGAGAGAAAGAGAATAGAGAGAGAGCTCCAAAATTGAACTGACCAAAGGTTACTAATTGATCTTTAGAATCCTTTTATCAATGAGGCCTTTATTTTCTAAATTTTCCATTATTTTTCCTCCATTTTCCTCCTCACATGCAACTTGTGACCTTTCACCTTCCTTTTCTCCTAATTCATAAATAAAATGTCAATTAATGCCTCTTTTCATTTCCAAAGCCTTTTTCATTTCCTTTTCCAATTTCTTTACCCATAATAAACAAAATGAACACCAACAGTAGGATGTTTTTTCCCAGCATTCAGTGTGGAATAAGTGTCCCATTACCTTGGTCTTATTTATTTTACATGATTTTTTAACCAGGGTTGTTACACCATTCTAGAGATGATACTCAAATGTGTTTTCACCATCATCTACATGAATCTAGCCCTATGGCTACTAAAACACCTCCTTGAAGTCCTCATGTCCTATACATGCCTTTATGTATACATCATGGGTGAAATGATCCATGTGCATTAGATTTTCCAAGGCTATAAATTTTTTGTGTGGGTAGCCTTGAAAGCATGTCAATTTGAAAGCATGTCAATGAAATTGTTTGTGTTTCCCTTCTTATACTTGATGACTAACTGAAACTTCTATAAGAAACCCACCCATTTCTAATGTCTAGTCCATTGTATCTTACTCTAGGCTTATAGATAATATAGTAACTAGTGATCTATGTGGATTATTCTTTCACAAGGATGAGTGATTACAGGTAAGGGATGGTATAGACACTACATCTCATTACTAGGCTTGTTGGTACAACAAATTATACATCCTCTAATGAACCTTGCTATATATTCTTGCATTTTGGGCCAATAAAAAACCCTTTGTAAGTTGGAAATTGTCTTCCCAACACAAAAGTTCCATGCAACCTTGGAGGTATGAGTCTCTATAATAAGATATAGTTTCTCACCTTCAGGAACACAAATCTTCTCTAGCCTATAGAGTAACCCATTCTAGAGATTATAGTTAATTTTGTTTTCATTATTCAGTCATTGTTTTGACATATGTTACATTATCAGTTGGATCTCCTTTCTTATTATTTTTTCCTTGTTTCATATTCCTCTTATAACATATTCTCATACTTTTGAAGCTAAGTTCCATTACAATATTAAAGTTGTTTATTATATTTATTTCCTTTTTTTATGAATTATATAGGATTTGGACGACTCCTACTAATGACAATTATGCTTAGTCAATTCCAATAACTCATATGTAGTTCATGTAATTGACCTCCAAGGTTGGCATATCTACACAAATCTAGGCAAAATTTTGGAACATGGATTTTTTTCCTAGACTTGTTAACATGGTTTCATGTTATCTAATTTATACCCAGATTGATCCCATAAGCCTCAATCTCATGATCAATGTTTTAGTTAAATTGTGCCAAGTATAAATGTGTAGCAATGTTTGGATGTGATTCCCAAAGAAATGAAGATGAATTTGGATTTTTGCAACATGGTTTTTTGTGCAAAATGATCTCAATCGCATGACTCGTGAGCATATTTTCCAGGAAATGCATGATTTGGAGGCTAAGGATGTTTCTTCAAAAATAAATTTTCCTATTGCGATTTTTTCCCACATCACATCCCAAACAAAACATTAAATCAACACAAAGATAAAAATTGGGAAGATGGTTTTATGTTGGGAAAATGATCTGAAATTAAATATTGAGTTGTCATTCCAACCAAGATCTACCAAGAACAAAATAAAATAATATCTTGTAAAGTTATTCATAGATGACAATTCTAATTTGGGAAAATTGGTTACAATCATCTCATTGCCTCTCTGTATAAATGTATGGACAAAGAATATAGTCAAGTAGTTAAGGGTCATCATATTTTTCAAGTTGTAAAGTGTCTTTGTAATTTGTTGGAGAGGATAATGCAGTGTTAGATTGCTCATATACACAAAGTTAAAATTCATGTATTGATGAAATTATTCTCTCATTAATATAAAGTGTTGATATTAGTGTTCTAAGTTCAATATGTGCATGATTAGATCATGTTGTTGAGTTTCTAAACAACATGGTTTCATTTGGAATGGTCCATCAACTTGATCGGCATTGTTATGATTCTCTTTTTCCTCTATAATGTATTGTAGTGTAGTTCATTTTCTTTAACATTCAAAATATAGTTATTTTCCTTTGAATTTGTAACTACATTGTGGTTTGTCTCCTTTGAATGCATAGTTTATTTGTTGTTATATTTATTGATTGTTTCATTTCTTACAATTATTACTTGTTTGGAGAAGCAATATTTATCTTTGAAGGGTTGGAATACGCATTGTAACTCTTCATGGTTGCATGAACACTTTGTTGGCTTAGAGTGAAAAATCACAACCTGCATGTGAAGGGGCTTTGTGTTGAAACCCTAGTTGGAAATCATCTCATATATCTAATTTTTTGCATCAATTACCTTCTTTTAATAGTGACTAAAGTGGGCTAGGTTTCACCGAATATTGGGCTTGAGATTTGTTTCTCTAATATTGCAATCTAGTAAATAAGTCCCCTATAGTAACTTTTTTTCAAATATTTAGTTTTTGAAGCAATGTCTTTATTTCCTAACATGGGTTATAAAGCCATTTCTACTCTGATCTTGCATATATTTTCTTTCATCTCATATGTTCACGAGCTCCTAGATTGATGATTTAATCTCCAAGATTTAAGAGATTAAATTAACTAATAGTAACCATCATCTGCATGAATATATTCGTATGGCTATGGAAACACCTCCTTAAATTCCTCATCTTCTATACATGCCTCTATATATACATCATGGGTGAAATACTCCATGTGCATTAGAGTTCCCAAAGCTATATTTTTTTATGTGGGTGGTCTTGAAAGAATGTCAGCAAAATTGTGTGTTGCCCTTCTTGCACTTTATGAATAATTGAAATTTCCATAACCCCATTCATTTTTAACATCAATGCCATTGTATATTAAATTGAGCATGCAAATAATATAGCAGCTAGTGATCTATGCATATTATGGTCTCCTTCCCCATCTAATAGTGTTTCCATTTTTTACAACTTGTACTAGGGCATGGAGTTCCTTGTCATAGGTAGGGTGGTTGAGAACTACCACATGAAATAATTTAGAATGGTAGCATACAGGCCTTCCTCCTTGTATCAAGAATTCACTCATGGCATACCCACTCACATCTATCTCCACTTTGAAGGGATTCTATAAGTTTAGTAATGTGAGAACTAGTTCTTGATTAATTTTATTTTTCAAATATTTAAAGGCATTTTGTTGACTCTTCCCCCACTGGAAACTCTTTCCGGTCACTGTTATAGCATGTAGTGGTGCAAAAACTACTAAAAATAAAGTTATTAACTTTTTCAAGTATTTTTCTACCCCAACAAAACTCTTAACTTCATAGACATTTGCAGGAACCAACCACTTCATGATGGGTTCCATCTTCATAGGATCTATCTGTTGATGATGTTGGAAACCACCAACACATAAGGGGTCTCCCCGATATGAATTCTGAAATTAGACCTCACACAGTTTGGTATAGGAGCCCCATCTGAAATATGGCTTGGTTGTCATTATATTAACGATTTTACTTGGCTTCAATTTAGCACAAGATAGAAACACGCATGTACTATTGAATGTGAAAGTAAGTAAGCTTTGTTAAATGTTCAGTTACAAAATGTATCGAGGTTCTTTCACCAAAAGGGAAGAGAAATTGAGTCTTTAGGAGAAAATTAGTAGTACTATTCTAATAAGACACATGCACATAGATATGAAATAATCATTAACCATCTAGAGAAATAGTTCACATAGACATAATGATCATTTAAGCAATTACAACACATATTCAACAAGATTATCACCAAATCCATTGAAATATTATGATTTCTTTAGTACAAGAAAACATAAACGCATACCATGAACATCTAAAAAATAGTCTTACAATATTCAAAATACATGCGTGAAAGTTTGTTGGCTCAATGAGCTTCAAATTATTAAGCGAAAGTTCCAAGATACATGTTTATAATGAGACACCACTAGCTCCAATAGTGGAACATTAAGCCACTACTTGCTCCCCAAAATAGCAATATTTCTCTCTAATGCCTAATTTGATAAGCCAAGGTGAAAGATCCCTTGCTTAAGTAATGAGGCTTCTTTTATAACAATATGGATGACCTTTCATATCCTCTTGACTCTTGAACTACCCGCATGACCCTTGGACTCCTAGGATGACCTTTGGACTTCTTTGGACTTTTCCTAGTGACTCTTTTGTCCACATATGACTCTTGGACTTCCACATATTTACATTTACAATATTTTCCAAAATTACATCGATTTTCCACATCATCATGTGATGAAAACAAGGAAAGTCATTTGACATTGATGACTTGGACCCCAGTGACTTGTAACATGAAGCTCTTTGAGAAGTGATGAAACTTCTACTATGTACTTTATACTTGTAATGAACCTTTCATTGTAATTATTTTTTCCCTCCAAAGGGTCTAGATAGATTATGGAGTCTTCATAAGTCACTTTGATCATCATGATCCAACACTCCTCCAACTGTCACAACATGGTGCCTTTGTGCCTTTGTCTTCAATATGCTTCCTTCGGTAGCTTCTCTTAATAGTTCTCCTCAAACATATTTTTTCATGCTTACTGAGAACACCTGCAGGTGTGGATCACTCATGGTAAGCAAACATGAGCCTTAAAATCTCATACTCTATGATGATTCATGTAATGTACTTATTGTGGCTCAGTAATGTGCTAGGGAGAGAGAGAGACCTTTTGGGCATAAAGTGCACTTGCAGAAGACAAGGGGGGCAGAAATTGTTGACTGAGACTGTGCCACATGCAACTCTAGAAGAGGAGGAGGCAATGTGGATGTAGGGCATAGTTGCAAGAGACAAGGCTACAAGGTCTGCTAACTAGGACTATGCCATGTGTTAGGGAGGAAGGCCAAGGCCACAAGAAGGGCATAGGTCATAGTTATAGGGCACAAGGAGGGGAATCACTACCTGCTAGAAGTGTTCAGTGTGCTACACTGATAAGTAGAGGTAAGATTGGCACAGGAAGGAAGAGTAAGCAGCAAGGAGCAGGGTCTTGCTAACTGGAATTGTGCAGTGCGCATCAGAGAGAGAGAAGATTTAGGGTGGCACGGGGTGAAGTTCTAGCTAACAAAGAGGATAATTTCTAGGGCCTAAAAGTGCACAATGCACTCTTCCTAGCCCATAGGAGGATTTGCAGATTTAGAAAAATGAACAAGCGTGGAAGGGTGAAACATGAAAAACATAATGAGTTAGGAGCAAGATGAAGCATTATATAGATATTCATCAATACAACTTAGATAAGACCCATTACTAAGAAATATACATCAAAATTCAAGTTCATAAACATTCTCCAAGTGAAACAGACAAAACATGGGCAGTTGTGACACAAAAGTGTCGTTTTGTGACTCAAAAGTGATCTATAGAAATTCTTAGTGATCTAACGACACCTAGGATGAGACATGGACACTTGAAGCATGTAAGTAAAAACAAACAAACAAAAAAAACTTGATGACAAAAAGAAACACTTCACATGATATCAAGTAGGCTCCAAAATTCGAATATAGAAAAAAATTTGGAGGGTGGTCTAACAATGACAACACTATCATTAAGCTTCCCTCCACCAATCACATAACATAAATACATGAAATATTGTTCTACAAACTTAAATTTATTGAAATTTTCTAGTAGCTAGTGCTTATTTAAAGTGTCTAACACTTGTATCAAGTGTGATATGTGCTCCTCCTAGGTAGCCTTGTAAACTAGTATATCATCCAAATACACAATAATAAATGAATCTAGATAGAGTCATCGTATACTATTCCTTAGTATCATAAAATTTTCTAGTTCATTTTATAAACTAAATGGCATGACTAACCACTCATACAAGCATTGTATATTTTTTAAGGCAATAATCTAGGTGTCTTATTCTTTGACTTGAACTTGGTGGTACCCTAGTTTCAAGTCCATACTTGTGAACTATTTTATGTGCTACAACTGATCCAATATATCATCATTAATGGGTAAAGGGTACATCTTCTTGAGCATAATATTATTTAACACTTTATCCTCTATGCACATTCATAAAGTCC